>JAOUZG010006905.1:205966-216054 GCA_026289955.1 Argiope argentata
TCCATTTCTTTTTCTTCAAGAATACGCTTTGTTTCCATTTCTTTTTCAATTCGTTTTGCTTCCCTAATTTCTTCTTCAAGCCGTGTTTTCTTTACTATTTCTAGCAATTCTTTAATATACTCAACTTCATCTTCAAATTTATCCATTGAAGAAATGGCATTTTTAATATCAATAACTGTTGCAGAAGCATCGATATTGATTGAGAGGCACTCAGCTAGTTTGAGCAAATCTGCTTTTAAAACTCTTCCCAAAAAGGCCATTCTGACGAATATATATATAACTCAATGTGACTTAATAATTTTAATCTAAATACCAAATTAAGATTAACTTTCTTATTTTTAATTGGATCCCCACTCTTTACAAAAGTCAACTAGTTTCAAAAATTAAAAATGCACAAAATACATAAAGAGAAACTAAGATATTTTTTTTGTAGAATCTAAATACTACTATTAATAAGATTCTTAGTAAACTCTCATAAAATATAATATCATATACAACTGTGCGGTTCTTTATCATAAATTTCAAAATAAAATACGAAAAGAATTTCTTTTTAAACCTAAAACGTACACAAATATGATTCAATTTCCTCAAAACGAGAAAAAACTAAAACATAATTCCACTTTCTGCTTAAAAACAAAATAAAAATAAAAATGCAAAAAGTGATCAAAATAATACCGTAATAAATTTTCTTTTCAAGCGATGATACACTATTGAAGAAAAAAGAAACAAAAAGGAATCATTTTGTTTCGACCGGAAATCATCCGTCTCAGATCAAAGCAGAACTATAACGAATTAAATATATTTTCTATACTCAATCTTCAAAACAAAACTATAGTACCGTTTTGTAATTTGTTTCATATATTCTGATAAAATTATTCAACTTTCTTTCTGTTTAATCAGTATATAGAAAAAATCAACTAAATTTCTATGTTAAAACACAATCACAATTATTTCCAGTTGATTTATTTTGCGCTTACAACTCTATAGCTTAAACACAATAAATATACTCTTTACATAGAATTTCTAGTTATTTATACATCACCAAATAACATTTATGCACGGAAATTTTATATCACAAAACAACCATACTGATAAACAAACAACCAGACAAAATTTTGCTATAAACTGCAAAATTAAAGATATAAACTACAATTATAGTAACAGTATACACAATACTCTACACAACTATAATTATTAATCCAAACTGAGTAATTTACATTCAAGCAACCGGAATTAAATATGCTGTACAAAAGTATACCGCATTCTCTTTGCATATAACCAAAAGCAACTAGAGTAACCAATGCTATACTAGTACACTGCACAATAAAAATTCCTTGCTAAATAAATTCTTAATTTTCTTTTTTAAAAAACATTTCATTCTAATATTCAAAATATATAAATCCACTATTCAAATTTTAACATTTTCAGAATAGATACTGTCTGGCAAAAAATGAACTTACCCCCAGCATGCTGAAAATTAAAGAAAAAAAATTGTAACAGAACTGACTTCAGTTTTGAGGTTTGTGTGGATCGAAATCCCAAGAGCTGCCACCATTTATAAGTCTGTAATGTCTTAGCTTCAAGTAACTAAACTCTTTAACACTAAGAACATTTATTCACAGACAACAACAACAACAAAAAAAAAAAAAAAACAGAAACATTTAAAATGAATTTTAGAAACAAGATTTAGACATTTTTGAAGTCACCTCTGTTCCGCGTCAAGACATGCTCAAGCCAATCTCTTTTCCCTTCAACTCAATATGGCGACGTCTCTTTCGTCGAGCGCGGACAGCGCCATCTATCTCCATTTTAGGACAGTACATAGGTATTTATGACAAAAGGGATTATTTCAACTTTAAAATAATTAAACTTTCCAATTTCCATTCTAATTTAAATTCTAAAATTTTAAAAAATTTAATATTTTCACAATTTTTCAGGATTAAAAAAATTTGTAATAACAAAATTTTTTTTTTGTTAGCAACTAATAATCTCATTAAAAGCTTAGCCACTAACGATTTTCTCAAAAATTATTGCGACTTACAATCTTTAATAAGAGAGAGCTTAACTAATTTTCAAAACGAAAACAAAAACTTCTAGTTTATTTTCTTGGCACGTAGGTGAATAGATGGCGCTGATTGTACTTATTAGACGATTTTTCTGAATTACATGCGGTTTTAAACGCGGCGGATTTTTTGTTCGTTCGACGAGGTGAAATACTACTGATGGGTTTCGACAAGCTTCAGACCTTTTGGAGTCCTATATATTCGGATTTTCTCGATGACTGTTATTTGATTGGTTTGAGTATATCTCTTTTATTCTAATTAGATTCTATAAACCTTTTAGTGAAATTTTTTTGCTTGTTTTGTGTGCATTTAATACGGGTATATTTAGTTTTGTTTTGAGTCTATGTTGTTTTGTTGCGTTTGATTTTAACATTTTGTGTTTTAATGTTTTTGTATTTCTGTGGAATTGATTATCTCCAAGACCTCATTTTTCCTGGATTTTTCAATTTCTTTATATTTAAACTTATTTTTTATTTGTTTTGTTTTGTTAGTTTTGGTTTCGTTTTGTGTGATTTTTTCTGGTAGCTTTTTAATTAATATTTTCTTTTTTTCTTGGGATTTTTGGGTCACGAGAAATCGATTTTTAACTTATTGTCAGATTTCTCACAGAAAAAATCCCTATTTGAATCCCTGCCTGAGGGTGACCCTTGAAAAAGTCTTCAGGCCATATTCATTGTATTATTATTATCTCTACTTTTGTTTTTTTTTTTAATTTTTGCCAATTTTGTAGTAGAATAAAACTATTAATGAAAAAAAATTAATTGAGTTAAAATCTTTTTTTTTTGGAGGTTACGAGAAGCAAACTTAGTATTCGCGACATTTTACTATGAAGAAATGTGATATGATAATGGCAGAGTAAATTATCAAGATTTTAATTCATTAATGATTATAAAATATTTAAACAGTACTATTTTTTCGATACTATGAAATTAAACCAGTCTTAGTTATTCTTAGAAATACAAACACAAATTAATAGCAGAACAAGAAGTAAATTCACCCCATATAAAAATTATGCAAATATATACATTTTTTTTCAGGAAATAAATCTTTCCTCCTAATTTTGAGAAATAATTTTACCATTATATGAAATAAAAATTTTTTAATAAGTTTAACATTTTTTAAAAAGTTCAAAACATCAGATACGTTTAATTTATAACAACTAGAACCTGATCAAAGCAAAAATTTTAAATATATTTTTTAAGCAAGTTTTATGCAATGTTATACATAGCGATACAAAATGATTTCCAATTCCCACACAGAATTGCTGCGTTTTGAAATTATAAGGTAATTTTAATATTTCTTAGAAATAGGAAAAAAAAGAATGATCTATTCTCACAAAGCGAAAATGCGACGCAATAAGCAACAGTGACACTGTTTCCAGGTCGACGGAATTAATTTTCCTCTTTTGTCCAGAAGGGGAAAACAATATGTTTAATAAATTTATGACACTTAAAAGTAGTAAACAATGTACCAAATATCAAACTATGTTGAAATTGGAAAAATTTAATTTTAAAAGAATCTCTTTTCAGAGCAATGGATAAATATATTACGTCATCCATTCTTTAAAATTATATTTAAAACAGACATTTTAGGGGAAAAAAAGTTATTATAAATATTTTTCAAAATATTTTTTAAAGAATACAAAAAGCCAATAAAATGAATATAAAATTAGTTATGCTTAGAATAATCAATTCATTTAATGATTATTTCTAATTCTATACAAGAAAGGAATGTTTTCTTTTACAACGATCTATGAAATCAGATCCTTTGAACAATGTATTTTATATGAGAAATATTTACAAAAAGCTTTTTTTTGTTCAAAATATGTTTAACAAAAATGAACATGAGATCTCTTTATAGTATAATGCGTAAAAAATAACCAACTTAAAAAAATTATTAATATAAAATTAATCATTCTCCAGTTAATGTACCATGAAGCCTCATAATAAACACTAGACAATGCTTCGTTGTCAGAAACAGCAAAAAATGAAATAGAATTATCAAAAACTGCAATTTGAAATTCAAGTAAATTATTCGCAATATTGTGTTGATATCTTAGTAACTTTACCCTCAAGCACTGAAAAATGTATTGAATAATAAAAAACACGATAGTCTTATTTTTTAATGAATTGGCCAAAAATACATTGAAGGAACCAGTCGGATTCAATTTTATGTACGATATTAATGCAAAATCTTAAAGTTGGCTATAGACAAATGTATTGTAAGTGAAAGAGGAATAAAAATAGTGGATTCCTTTCAACCTAAAATAGCAAATTGTTACAGCTCCCCGTATTGACAATATGTTATCTCAAAACGGCCTGAGCCGGCAGCTTTGAAAGAAAAGAAGAGTATCGGGAATCCTCAACCCTCCAGGGGGGAGGAAAGGAAGTCATAGAAACACAAAGCATTTTTCTCTTGTGTCCTCAGGATGCCGTCTCCTTAACGGGAATAAAGATAAAAGGAGAAATCTGTGAACGGATTGAAAAGTGACCGGACAGGTTATTCTTGGAATAATCGTAACACTGAATTGCATATCACTGAAATCTATCGGAGCAGTGACTTCTCACTTTCCGATAATTTCACTGTAGTGTGATTTGAACAAATCAAAGTTCAATATCAGAGCAGCAAAGCAAGAATTAAGACACAAATGAGAAGACACAGAGGAAACACAAGATAGAGATTTACTAGAAAAGGAATGATACATTAACGCACACAAATGATAATTTAGATATTTCCTAACACAAATTTTATAGCTTAATTTTTTTCAGAATCGATGGAATTGTTGGAGTATTAGCGGATAGCGCTAGGCCCGAACAAATCCGTTGGGCCAAAAGTGCACTTCAGTCCGAGGGATGTTGGCTGTCTTATATGGTTAGCATTCACCACAGAGTACCTCCCCAGTGATCTTGCGAACGATACTAAAGGCCCTATCACACGGCGAAATACCGTCAGCACTTCCGCCGATAGTTGTCGATTTGTGCCCGCAGGCAACCGGTCAAGCAAGATTTCCGTCATCGTCAACCTTTTTTAACCGGCTTGAAAATGTCCACGATAGTGACGGAAATATCGTTTGCAAACGAAATTCAACCAATCATGTGAAACTTTTCTGTGACGTAGTATGCCAAGATTGACATCGGTTGGCGCTACAATAATATTGAAAAAGCATGCATTTAATGTTACATATTGCTAAATACTAAATATAGTTTTGATAGAATAAAAAAAAAGCGAAGTAAAACTACGGTATCTTTTTCCCATTCTGTGGGGCAACTTATTGCCCCACTTAAAAAAAACTTATACTACCGTATGGGGAATAGTTCTCTAGAAGGATCTTCGAACTTGTGATGGAATTTTCAGAGATCCAACAGGATATTTTTAAGTAAATAAAAAAAATATTAATGCTGATGTGAATTGTTTTCTTTTTGTGAAATATATTTGACCATATTCAGCCTTTATTTATTCAAATAATAGTATAATCTTTTGATTATAGTAATTCCTTAAATAGTTTGTAAACAGCTTCTATATGATTAAAAAATTTTAACTTCAATGTTAGAGTGAAAAATATAATAGTGATTTTAAATTTTAATACTTAGATGTTCCTGCAATGTTGTAGAAATATAAAACATATTTGGTTTTGGCAAAAATAGAAAAATGATCATACTTTTATCATTAGCAAAACACTAAATCACCTTTGGTATGATAGACAATAAAATTCAGGCTTCTTTTTCTACATTTTTTTTTCTTTTAAATTTAACAAATTAACAGTTAATTTAGAATGATTTCTGATTATACATTTGCATTGAGAAAGTTGCATAGAATAACCACACATTTGGAAATAGTCAGACTAAAAAACAAGTATTTTATTGCTTCTCATTCCTGATGTAATGTAGAGGGCTTTAAAAAAATGTTTGACAATTTGAAATTTTAAGAAAAACCCATTTTTTAATATCTATGTAAAAATAAATGAAGTTTTAATACTTTAGATTTGAAAAAACTAAGGAAAATGCAATAACATATTTTGGAAAATTGTTTTTGATTATTATTATTGAATGAAAATTATTTAATTATTCCTATTTTTCACAAATATTAGTAATAAATCCACAAAGATTTTTTTTAAAAAAGCTCTGGAGTTGCAAATAAAATGAAAAAAAAAACACATTTAACTCATTTTTTTTAAAGTAATTTTAGAAATGAGCGAGACTAAATAGTGTAATGCCTTAGAATTTACAAATATTTATCAAATAAAGAATCCTATTCGGTGAATTGTTTTATAATTTTGAACTGATGTGGGAAAATAAAAATTATTTAAAGGAATGATAAATACAAATCAAGTCCAATATACATTCTCGAAAATTATTTTTTTTAAATGAAAAGGAGGGGAAAAACATTCAATCAAATTTAAAAGAGTAAAAAATACTTCTTATTCAATGATATGGTGGTAATGCATTTAAATCCTGTTTTTATTTTTAATTAAAATTCCAAAAAATATGTTCTTAGTGAATTTTTTATGTTCCAGAATCAATTTCTTGCCATATTTCAAATTCCTAACTTTAATTATTTGTACTTCACATCTAGAAATAGTAGTTTTTATTTTATATACACAAAACCTAAAATTTGTCGAGATGGATCCAACAAATATAAGTTTTCATATAGACAAAAATCATTAGATTTCAAAAGTTATTTAATTTTGTTTTAAATGTATTGGCACTCTTCTGTTTTATTTATCAATTTTCGTTTTATTTGCACTTTTCCAGAAAAATAAGCACTTTTAAAGTACTTAAAATTGATTTTAAAATTCCAGCACTATTTAGGATGGTATGCACCTTTTAAGCTTAATTGAATGCACACCCACAAATCATTTTTCTTTTCAATATATTTTTGTTTTAAATTTAATATTGATAAGATGCATTTAAAGGAATTTATAAAATACAAACACAAAAGGGGCATTTTTTTTTGCTTCATTATTACAACAAAAATAATTACAAAACTGTTACTAAGAAAAATTAAAAAGTTTCCTTATTTTAAAAATTATTAACAATGGGGTCAATTCATGTGACGTAAAAGGTACATGACATGTGACTTCTGCGCATGGCATTTAAGTCTTCATCCGCAAAGCTTTCCTTGATGAGTCTTTCATTAACGCCCTCCACCAAGTATGAAGGGGATTTTTTGTTTACATTTGTAGCTGTAATTTTGAGTCGTTTTCTTTCCTCCTGTTAAAGTTAAAAGATGAAATACTAATGTGCTGCTGGATGCTTTAATGGGAAACACAAGTTAATGCCATGATAAAATGCATTTTTTTTTAGTTTCCTTTCAACAATCCTGACTTTGGTTGCTAGCTTTGGAATGGAAGGTTGTTATTTTCGAAGTTGTGATATGCGCCGTTTATTTTCAAGAATCCATTTAGTGTGTTTATATTCACAAAATTTTGAAACCCAAAAACTGTTCCAGTAATTTTTTTAGAAAACCCTCTCAAAGGAAAAGAAATCGGTACGTGTATTGCTGTCTAAAACAAATGGGGACAATTAAACAAAATCTTCAGTGCATTTCTAATTTTCTTAATTGACATTTGATGGAATTTTCTGATAATTTTGAATATGCTTAGAAGATTTTGAAATGTTTACATGAATATTACATTACATTTATCCTACAAAATCTTATCTAAATTTAATTGATGTAAGTAAACAAACTTTTATTGTAAAAACTATCTCTCTTAACTGAAAATTAGTGGCTGTAATGCTGACTTGGGTGGAGGTGAATAAATTTCTTTAAGATTTATTGAATAAATGGATCTTTTCCAATTACCGAAAAATCCAATTTTCGTATTGATTGTTTACAGCATTTATAATTGATGTATTGTATTAAAAGTGCTCTTAATTTGGTAAATGGAAAGCTACATACTTTAATACTACTTTATACTGAAATAATTCACAAATTACAAGATGAAGCTCAAGATTCTGTGAAAAAGATTCATTCCTGAGAATATTGTTAATAATATTAAAATGAGGGCATTGACAAATTTCACGAAAGAAAGGTTTTTCTATATATATTCTTCTTTTAATTTTGAAGCGGATCTTCAAAAATTAAATATGTTAAAGCATCCATTTGATTTTTTTTAAAAAAAATTAAAAATCCAGTTGATTTTTGAAAATAAAGACTCCAGATTCATTATTGACTTCATAGAAAGAGATCAATCCAACAGAACAGCAAATGATTTCCAGTTTTTATAAAGAAGCAAATATTTTAAAAGATATGATAGTCATAATGCTTTCAAGAACTGTCAACATTTCACTGTGATAGCATATCTGACTAGGAATTTTTTGAAATTAAAAGCTATCTGATGGATGTATTAGAACTGAATGATTTTGTGATGACAGATAAAAACTTTCAAATTGAACAAGAACTTAAAAAAAAAAAAGAATAAGTCAACTTACTTAACTTATTAAAAACTTTAAAAAGTTCAGAATAGGTTGAAAATAAAATTTTAAATGACTGTACTCAGTTTAATATCACTGAAAGAATTGATAACTGCTAGATATCTTACATAATATTACAGTAGAAAGAGCCATTTCAAAAATTATAATGAATAAATATTTTGTAGGGGCTGTTCTTTATATGTGCTTATATAATATCAATTACTTGCATGTTGTATAACTTTCAAAGACCATTAATTAACATCAAATAATTTTTTGTATTTGTTTTTTTAGTTTGTGGCATTATAATAAAATGCATTTTGAGGTTTTTACTTTTTTAGTGTGAACCTTAAAGCTTTCTTTTCATTGTAGTAATTCATATTATTTTGTTATTGCCATGTCTAATCACATCTAATAACTGAAGAGCAAAATAGATGGCACCAGATATCATTATTACTAGTTTTTTTAATACATTTGTTTATTTTTAATAGATTCAGTTAAAATTTATGTCAAGCAACTGTTGCTATAGTTAGAATGAAATGTCATTAGTTTCTTTATTTAAACTGAAATTGATTGTTATCATAATATCATGCTCTACTATTGTGCACTTCAGGGATTTCTGTTTTTAAAAATTTAGGTTTTTTCATTGAAAATCAATTTTTGTAGCAATATTTGCTATATATTTTTTATTTCTAATTTCCTTATTATATGAATGTTTCTTTTTTTTTTCTACTTCTTTAACCTATCAATTTTGAATCATAAAATTTTAAAAAGCATATTCTTTCAACTCCTCTTTATATCCTATTTTACTTTTATATTTGTAAATATCATGATCTTATTCTTGTTTATTAAATTTGCTGTATTGTATGTTTAATTTTATATTCGTTCAGAGTAATTTTTATCAATGTAACTTTAAAATGTTAAAATACATTTCAGATATGTTCTGCTTTAAAAGTGTATTGTTCAATATGTTTTTATAGGTGATAAAGAAAATGTTGTTTAGTATTCAGGATGTTTCTGTTGAGTAAAATTGATTTCATCATTTTTGACATTCTTGCCAATTTATGTTTATATTCTTTGTGTCTAGAAAAACAAATGTCAATAAACAGCTTTTGAGTTATTTTTTTAATGGGTAAGAGAATTGAAACATCCATTTAATCATATATTTTTAAAAATAACTATATGTATTTTATCTTTTTTTTTAATGTGTAAATAAAAATTATAAAGGCATAATTTTACTTGTTTGTCCTTTAATGATTTCTATAAGTTGAAATAAAATAACTAGTTTTGGTTGAATAGATTTTAAAAAATGGTTCTATACTTTTTATAGTTTGTAATTGTAAACAAAATTTATTATATATATATATATATAAATTTGAGTTTCATGTTTTTTTTTTCTTCTTCTGAGCAAACTGAAAGCATCAAATAAAAATCATTTACTTAAGAAAGTCTCTTAATAAAAATCATTACTCAAGAAAAAAAATGTAATAATTTTATTGGTAAGCTTCAAAATTTTAACTTATCTAAGAGTAATATATATTTTTAAAATTTATATTTATAAAATTCAACCTACAGAGAAGGATAGGTTCTTTTTCTCTGTGATTTAACATTAATT
>JAOUZG010006905.1:220656-239871 GCA_026289955.1 Argiope argentata
ATATATATATATAATATTATATAATAATCTTTCTAATTTCAATTGTCTTCTAATCAATTGTCTTTCAATTTCAATTGTCAATCGTCTATTGTCTACTCTATTATTATTTTTATCATTTAGATTGTAATTCTTTCACTACTAACACAGCCTTGAAAATTCTATTGTAATTGGCTGTTGCAATTTTTAGTTAGTTTCTGTTTTAAAGAAGTGTTAAAAAAGTTCTGTAACACATTACAAAGTGTTCTGTAAAGTAAGTTAACAATAAAGATGTTTACATTTTACATCCCGAGTTACTTGTTTGAGAAAGAAACTAGCCTAAAAAGGGTCCATTTGTATAGAACTTGAGCTGCTGGGTTTGACTGGATTAGTAAAGAAAGAATTAAACTATGTATATGTAACATTTTTGAACAAATATATTTAATAGTTTTATGTTTAAAAATTGAGAGAAGCCTTAATTTAAAAAATATATATTTGTGTTGAAAATTATTGAAGTTATGTGAAAATCTATTGTAAATTTATTTAATTGTCTATGTTGCAAAATCTGCTATGAAAAGATAGTTCTTAAATGTTACTGGTTTTTGAAGCATTTTACCACTATCAGTGTTGAATCGAATTTTACGAAAAAGTAAATATTTTAATGGAATTTTGAATTTAGCTATCCATAATTTTTTTTGAGGAAATTCAATGTTTAAAATGAAAATTGTGTAATTTCAAATAATAGTTTCTTGATATATGTTGAAATACTTGTTGATCATTTAAAATTAGTCACTTCTGGTTTGCAAAATTTTCTTATGATGACTCCTCTGTATATGATGAAATAGGATGTAAAACAATAGCAATAACAAAAGACTTAAAAATCGCTAAATGTGCATTTGAAAGCAGCATAAATGTTATAATACATGCTTATTAATATAACATTAAGATACAGATTTTATGTTAGTACGTAAATATTATCATGCTTTACTCTTTTGCTAATTATTTCTCTTAGTGTAATTTTATTAATTATTTTATGCAAGTGGATATTTTAAAAAATTGTCTATTTTCATCTTACATTTTAATCATATGTATTCAAAAAGGTATTTTTCATTATAAATTTAGGAAATCAGTATTTTTTACTATTTATTTTAAAGCATTTGAATTTCAAATAAGAACAATCATTAAATAAAAAGAAAACAATCATTAAATAAGATCAATAAAACACATTTTTTTTATTAATTGTATTTATGGAGAAATACTTTAATTTAAATTTGCTTCTGTTCAGTTAATCCATTTGTTTTGCTGTATCTGAAGAAGATAAATAATTGTATATTTTAAAGCTTTTCATTTTTTTTTATGTGGCTAAATTTGAATGCTTTTTTTTTCTCCAACATTTCTGATTCATTGTCTTTTGATTGGCTCACTAACAGTTAATAAATTCATCATATTAAATATACATGGAGGTAATCATTTTATTTATTTATTGTCAAAGTCGCCTTGAAAGGAGTGGGGGGGGAGAGAAACCTTAATGCTGTGATAAATATTATGAACTTCTGAATTTTATTTATATTTTTAATTGTTGTTTTATTATTAAATCAATTGTAAGTAGGGAAAGTTCAGGTCTTAGTAAACATCAAACCAAATTTTATATTTGGAATTTAAGGAATTTTTCTTTTAAAAGATTAATATACACAATAGTCTGAGAAATAGTCGAATTTATAATAACATTTTCTTTCCTAATGAAATTAAGTATTTAAAGTTTATTAGTAAAATCCATTAAAATTTTAAATGTAATTTTCATTTCTGTTTTATTACCTAAATATTGAAAGCTTCATTTAAAAAACAGTAATTCAAGTATTGAATTTCCAAACAGCCAATGTATAAACTAAAAAAAAAAAGTTGAATGAAATGCAAATCATTTTCATAATTTTGATTCTTTTATTTTTAGCTTCTATTCAAGTATTGTCTGGTTGTCGTCGTTATAGATGTACCAAATGCTGTCAAATTTTTAGTCGGAAGGATCACTTGGTTCGTCATCTTAAACGTCATGAGGATGTGAAAATTATGTATTTTTGCAAGATGTGTTCAAAATCATTCACTCGTAAAGACAATTTAGAGCGACATGAAAGAAAACAATTTTGTAAAATAAGTATTTAAGATAGTGTATCACATAAATATTTTTTAAATGTTCGTTACTCGAACGTGCTTTTCTGTTGTATTAAATGTAAAAATACTTTTTTTATTTTATGGTACTTATTTCAATATTAAATAATGAATTTATTTGATTTAAAAGTTATGTAACATTTTGCAATTCCATGTGAACTTTGTATTTTTGTTTATATAAAGGTTTTTTTTTTTTTTACAGTAAAGCACTTTTTTAAACTATTATTGATAACATTTTTTACTATCTATTTAAGCAAATATATCGCTAATAGAGTTATAGTAATGTTATGACTTTATTTTAGTTTTCATCATAAATTTTTTATCACTAACATATTTTATTTAATTAACTTTTCAGCTCCTGGCATTATTATTTTGTTTAATTACCTATAGGTGGCAATTATTTCATTAACAATATGATGTTAAAAAAGTTGTTTATTTACACTTTTTATTAATTATGCTTTTTACTAATTGTTTTTATGCTTTTATTATTATTAATCGTATTTTTGAAATAATATTTTTTGTATTAAAAGTGAAAGGGAATAATGTTCATTGAAAATGGTGTAAGTGCCACCATTTTCTGTTTTAAAAAATGTGATATTTTCTCATTATTTTTGAAGATAATTTTTTCTCTTGAAGTGTATGGGATAGAAATGTTATATTTCAAAAAATGATTATTTTTTCTTATCAATATTCTTTATTATGGTGAATGTTACAAATTTTTATATTGTGGATTTTATTTTCCCCTTAGTTAATAAGAAATTTTTAGCAGAAGATTTCACGGAAATTGCCTACATTTACATTTGAAATCTATCATTGATGTTTTAAATTGATTCTAAAATATTTTAATGTGCTTTCTTGGTGAATTATTAAAATTTGCATAAAAAATTGTTTCTAAGCAGTATGTTTCGCATTGATTTAAAATGCTGATATACATTTATCAACTAAAATATTAATAGTTTTCATATTTTTGATTTTTTTTCAGCTTCTTTTCATACATTGATTCATCCTTCAGGCTGCCGTTTTTATAAGTGTTCCAAATGTGATCATATGTTTGGGCAAAAAGTGAACCTATTTCGCCATCTTGAACTGCACAAGGATGTCAGAGTTATGTATTCTTGCAATGGGTGTTCAAAAAGTTTTACCCGAAAAGATAGTTTAGAACGTCATGAAAAATATCATTGTTGTAAAACTAGTACTAAGGCTGGTACATTGCATTAATATATTTTATTGCATAAAATTGAAAGTGTTAATATAATTCATGGTTTTGAGAATTATTTGGCAAATTAAATTTTCAGAGTTATTTCTTAACTTCTGATTATTTTTTTTTCTTAAAAATTTTCATCATTACTTTTGATTATATGTCCTTTTTTGGTATTGGATGTGTAAGCAAAAGAATACTAATCTTCTGCATGTTATTGACTAATTTTGCTATTTAAAATTATTAATTTTGTATCAAAGTTAATTAATTTTTTTTTGCTGGGATTTTGGTTGTAATAAAATTATTAAAAAGTAATTGATTGTTTTAAAAAGAATTTCCAAGTATGTTAAGATATTACTCAGACAAAATTCTTAAAGAAAATTTTATATTTTATTTTAAGGTTTTAATTTGTTAGATATTTGGTGATTATTTATGCTTTAAAAATATATTACTTTTTAAATATTTTAGCTGTAATTAATATAGGAGTTTAATGTAAAAAGTACAGAATATTTTGAAATTCTTCATCATTTTCTTTTACAGTAAGTGACTGTCAAGGAATAATTTTTTTAGTACAAAAGAAAATCTTAAGCAGGAATTCAAAAACAAGGAATTTTTGCCTTGAAAGATATTTGCCTCATAGTTCAAGAAATTCTGAATTATTAGAAAGTGACTAAAAATATTTTATCTGTATAATATATTTTTAATAACACATAAACAGCTGAATTTCTGAAATTTTACATAAAGTTAAATATGTGAAATATTTTGATTTAAAGAGAAGCAGATATGAAATTCTTAACAATATTTTAATCTTCACAATGTTACAGAAACAGCTCAAATTTCCTCCATTGTTAAAATTTCTTTGTAAGAGCCAAGGCCAAACAGCACTGTAAACTGAACAAAAAAAGTAGAAATTAAAAAAGAAAAAAGTGTATGAAAAGGGGCTGACATAGCAATTTTAAGTTCAGCATGTGTTAGAGTCAATGTGGTTTCTGTGCAATCTAAAATTAGATGTGAAGAAATTATTTTTAAAACTCAGATAAATTAAAAGTATAATACAGCACAATGTATCTCTGTTTTTGATTGTTTTGCTTTGTAATGGCTTAACCAAAAACACTTGAATGTCTGAACTGTTTTATGCTACTGACTTAGATTTTATGAGTTTTTTTGTCCCTTGATCTGTTTGCATATTGATTAAAGCTTGAAGAAAAATTTCATTTATTATTTAAAGTATAATTTTTTTTCTATAAAAATGTTTCATCCTATTCTTTTTATTTATGTTATATCTGTATTTTTATTGATATAATTAAATATTTTCTGTTGAATAACGGTGCCATTTAACACAATTAAAAGCTGTCTTTATCCACTAAAAAAAACCCCTTTATATACCTTAATGGATATTTTTGTTTCATTTCTTTTTTAATTTTTACACTTTGAAATGCTGATGCTTCTGTAATTTGTCTGTAGCAGGGCTCTGTTTGTCTTATGAATTTTATAAGAAGTATTCGATTAAATCCCATTGAGATATAAAGATATAAGAATGGTATAGTCATGTAGTTTGCTTTCTTTTGTTCATAAAACATTTAGTTATGGTTAAATCATATTAGTACAGCTGCACCAAAGAAAGGATATAAGACATTAAATAAAATAAAAAATTTCCTTTGTAATGAATTCTTAGAAAAAAATGTTATGCTGCTCCCCTTTGCAATATATTTTCTCTTGTTTTATTTTCTTAGTTTAAAAAAAGTATCTTTTAAATTAATGCTTTTTGTAATTCTATCTAGAATAGATTATTGTCCTTTTTTACAGTTAAATTAATATTTGATAATGTTTGTAAAATTTCACTGTGCATTTATTTTGGTGAAATTGAAAGCATGTTACAGATATAGATTAAGATTATATATCTTAAAAATTGTATTTGCCTAACTTTTCAAACTACTTAAAAATTTAAAATATTTTGTTGAGAGTCTAAAAATGTAATGAAAAAAAATTAATACTTTTGTGTGTGCGTGCGTGTGTATTCTTTTGCTAGCAAAACTTTTGCCTGGCTATTTTACAAATCTTTGGTCGAAATATCTGATAGTTTATTTGTAAGGTTTTTTTTTTAAGTTAATTTTTTTGTAAATATTTTTTTCAATTGCTGCAGTTTTAGTTCAAAAAGTATTCAATGTTTTTTTTTTAAATTTAATTATCACAAAAAGGAAGAATGAAATGGAAATTTAGAATACATTAGAAGTATTTTATGTCTGTCAGATGTTTTATTCATAAAATGTGTTATAAAATTTTTAAAAACACAATTTCAATTTTAACAAAACATTTTATAATATTAAAAAAAATTCTTTAAATCATTTGATTCATATGTGAGATTTATCAAATGAGTAAAAATAAATTGAACAGTTATTTGCTTATATATCAAGAAGGGGGGGGGGGAATCCGCCTCCCGCCCAAAAAAGAGGGAAGTAATTAAAATTTTTAAATCATATTCTCTTTAAGTAAAAATATGAATCCTTGTGAAACAATATGCACTGTATTCAAATGTCTTGATACTTTTGAGGATAGTAGATATTATAAAATGTTATGTTTTTTTTGAGAAAATAAAAGCAGCTTTTGAAAAGAGTTGATTGGAACAATATTGAATACTAATAAAAAATGAACATTTAATTGTTTAAATCAGTAGAATACGTTGATCCATACTAATGTACTTGAAGATTTTTTTTTTGTTTTCAAAAAATAAAGTTATTGAAAATTTGAATGTCTGATTTTACTTTTAGTATTTTGTTAAAAATGAATTTTATGTGTCTTTTTTGTTATTATTGTTCATTTTCTTACTCTTAATTTAACAAAACATTTATTGGCTTCTTAACAATGTATATAGCCAACTGAAATTCATTCTTACTAGACATTAATGATTTTTATTTTTACAAATACTTTTTTTTTCTTCTGCGAGCTCTGAATGCAACTTTCTTCGATTTCTTCGATTCGATTTTCTGTGAAGATGTAAAATCATTTTTATTAATATCTTCTCGTTTTTTTAATACTTTGAAACATTTATATTAATTATCTTTCTCGGAAATATTTTTTAAAGATGAGGTTTTTTTAAAAAATGGTATATGAAAATGTGCTAATTTTCTAGATAATACAAAATTGTATTGAAATGCTTATTTTATTCAGTTAATGAATAAGTTTTTTTGTTTTTGTTTTTTAGGTTTATTTTCTACATTTGTTCATGTTTCTGGAATTCGTGTGTATAGATGTTCTATGTGTTCACGCAGTTTTTCTAAAAAGCAGTGTGTTGAGCGTCATGTTGAATTGCATAAGGATATAAGAGTTATGCATCCTTGCAATTTGTGTTCAAGCAAATTTACTCGTAAAGACAGTTTGCAACAACATGAAAGGATTTATCACAATATAATGAGGAAAAAATAATTATCCAAATTCAGCAATGAAACATAAAATGTATTGGAAATTAAAAGTTTTGCTATTAGTTGTGAATATTTGAATTACCATGTTGAACAGTTGTATAATAATGCTAATACATACCATTTTAATTTTCATTGTATATAATGATTCAATAAATATGTTAATAATTAATTAAACACAGTTTGTATTTGTTTCAGATATTTAATTTAAATATGTATACATAAAATAGTGTGGCAAATATTTTAATTGCTTTTTCAAATTCTTTTTACTTTTTGTAAGTGACGAAATATTAACTTTTAGTTGATAAAATAGAATCTTTTTAATATTAATTTCATTATTTTCTTTTAAATGACTAATGTTTTTTTTTGTTTTAAAATGATAATGAAAAGGCTTAATTCTTTGCTGAATATATTTTTAATGATAATATAAATTAATATATTATCATTAATATATGAATATATTTTTAATGATTATATAAATTTGTTAATCATTCAAAAAAAAATGTGTGAAAATTTGAAATTATGTTCTATTTTTTTTTTCAAAATTGCATGCTGTAATATTTTGGAAATTTATTCATCATTTGAATATCCCTGAATTCTCTATTTTTAATTTAAAAAAAATTCAAGCCATGTCAAGTTAATTTTATTTGCTTTTCAGGTTCTTCTCAGTTGTCTGATTTTCGAAATTTTCGGGTATATAGATGTATACAATGCTCTCGCAATTTTTCTCAGAAAGTTCATCTTCTTCGCCATATAGAAAGACATAAAGATGTCAGAGTTGTCCATCCATGCAATATCTGTGCAAGAACTTTTTCACGTAAAGATACCTTACGGCAACATGAAAAGTTATATCATAGTATTGTGAAGAGTAAAAACTATGGAACAATGTAATAATATTGACAGATATAGCTTAAACTTTTCAATCTATGTTATTTTTTTAATTAACAAAGAATTTAAATCTGATACAAGTTTTGTTGTAATACATGAAGAAAAGATAAATCTGTTGTAAATTATACAAGCATTTTTTGTTTGTTTGTGCTATTTAAAATAAAAGTACTTTTGCTAATATTTTTAACCACACCATTATCCGTGATGCAATTTTTGTTTATGACAAATTTTATTTCCTTTTGTATAATTAATGATATTTTGAAACTCTAAACATTAATATTTTAAAATAATTTTTTAAAAATTCCATCTGATTTTAATTGTTTAATTTGCCATTCCTCCCTGAAACTAAGAAAAAGACAGGTTTTTGATTTAGATCTTTTACTATTTTTAATTTAATATATGCATGTGTAATTACCATGTCTCCTAATTAAAGATATAAAAATTAGAACACCATTTCGATTTTATATATATATATATATAATGTTTATAATACCTAATGTTTCACCTAATGTTTATTATATATATATTATAAACATCAGGTGAAATCATTAGTTAAAGGCATTCTGATGAACTTCAATAAAAATAGAAATAGGAATTGATTTTAAAAAGGGGGGTCTTTGTTAAAGGATAGTTTGTCAACGAATGATGCGGTCAGTTGTCAATGAAATAAAGTTGAAGGAGACTCACTTTCTACAGGCTATAATGCATTCACTGCTTAAGAATAACTAAACCTGAGAGAAATCCATATACATATTTATTGATAAATTTATTTACAAAAAATGAATGACATGAGGATTTATAAAAATAAGTATGATAGGAGAAAAGATTATGCATTTATATGTATGAGATCAACTACTTTTTTTTGATATTGTGGTTTATAGTAAATATATTGCTGTATTTAATTATTTGACATTATGAAATACAAAACCAATGAACTTACTCTTTTTTTTCTGTACATTTTAAAATAAGGAATTCTTTTACTTAAAAAAATGTACTTATAATTTTGAACATGAAAGGATGACAAATTGAAGAGAGGGATTATTATTTTGCTTACTGTTAATTTTTTAATTTGATTTAAATTATAATATTTGCATTTATTTTTAGATTTTACAGTGTGCCTTGATGCTTCAGGTGTAAGATCATACATTTGTTCCCATTGCAATCGTAACTATAGTAAGAAAGATACTATTGTTCGTCATTTGCGGTCACACAAGGGTGTGCGAGTTATGCATCCTTGTAGTTTCTGTTCAAGATCTTTTACTCGTAAAGATAATTTACTGCGACATGAAAGGGAAAGTCATGGCCAAGTGGTAACAAAATTGATAATGGAGAATAATTAATAAAATTTTTCTAAACTGTGACAATGGATAAAGTGGGTTAGTTTTTTCCATTTTATTACATTAAATCAAAATTTTAAAACAATAATAAATTAGTGCATTTGTTTTCCAATTATTTTTATCTTTATTTTTGAATTATCCGATTTGTTAAATTTGAATCTTGCTTTGAAGATGCATTGTTTTTGGATGCATTATTATGGATTTTAGTTTTTAAACAAGAATTGACAAAGGGAATGATACTCAGGCAGCACGTTCCAAATTCTTTATCATGCTAACATAAATATATATCTGCTTCATGACAGTTTTAATTGCAATTGGCCTATATATATGTATGATAGATAATTTGAATAGACTTTTTGCCTATATCTGTTCATCAATAAATCACCATTTTGTCACCTGTGCAGTGCAGCATTGTTATTTTAAGAAATACTGAATTAGTTATTTGAAATAAAGAGGAAAAGGATGTTTTTTTCTCTATGCTGAATTGCATAAGTATCTAATATTGACTGTATTATATAAAGATCATATTGCTATAGTCTGATTTAAAATCATTGTCTTTGCAGTGGAATACACAACTTTATTTTGACACTAAATATGTTGTGAAATAGGTCATTGATATGAATTGATAGTTTATATTTTTACATGCAATATTTTTTATAGTTCTTCCAGTTATACTATTATCTTTTCCCATGTAATGATTGCTTTAAAAAAATGTTTGCTAATTTTTTTGTATTTAGTTCTTACTCTTATTACTGATTTTAAAAATTACTTGTTTATCTAATACCTACACCTTTTTAACTTCACAAAATTCTATTGGGAATTTTTCAATTGTAAGAAGGAATTCAAAAATTCTTGAAAACTAATTTTATCCCAATTTACAGTTTGATATTTTCTGTTAAATAATATGAGTTTTGTTAATAATATAATTTAATAATCATGCACCTAAGGTAAAAAAAAAAAAATTTGTTTCTGTCTAAATAAAGAAAGAACACAAAGGATATTTTTTAAATACCTTAAATATTTTTTTTTACACCAGTTTATTCATGTTGTATAAAACTGAAGCACAGTGTATCATGTCTGATCTTTTGTTTAAGCCATTCAATCAGAAAAAAATCCTTATAAAAAAACAACCAAAGTATTAATTTAATTTGTATAAATGATCATTCAATGTTTTTGAAAATTTGTACTTTGCAGTGAATAGATCCATGAAATTTATTTATATAAATCTTTTCAAAATGTATTAAACTGTGAAAATTTCTTTGAAAATTTTATATATTTATTAATGAAATCTTTAGCATGGCTTATTTGTCATTAATATTCATTTGGAGTTTTTTTCTTTACTTTTTATGTATCTCTTATTTTGTGTTACTCTGACCTAATTTATTGACAAAATTAGTAGAGAAATGAAAATGATAGCTGATTAAATTGCTGATTGACAATTTGATTACATTTTTGAAAATTACAAATTTTAAAATTTTTATTTCTTTTGAGACTATTATAGTATTACTTACTTCTTAATAACTGTTAAATTAGTTTTTTGTTGCAAATTTTATATATTTGTTTGGTTTATATGCTTGAAATTATTTGAAAATTAAAACAATCATATAACATTCATTTTTATTTTATACAATTTTTTTGCTCGGAAGCTAATGACTTTCATTTTTCTTTTTTAAATAGATTGCTTTTATGAATTTATTTTTCTGTCAGGAGCTCTTTGGTTTATTATCTTACTATCTTTGTGCTTTAAATGAAAGAAGTGATGATTTGTCATGCATAAATGCAGAAATATTTTTGAATTCTATATGAATGCAATATTTAACTGTTTTTACTTGTAAAGAAACATATTTAAATCTAAAGGAATTGGTATAATATAAATAACAGGGAAAAAAATTGAAAATATGTTTAAAGATTTTGTGTAATTTGCAAAGACATTTGATCATAGTTATCACATGATTTGCAAGATTCTTTTACTTATGAGTCCAAGCATACAATCATTTAGTTGAATTAAATATAAGGAAATCGATTCTTAAATAAATATATCCATAATACTCTTTTTATGAGATTGTTTTCAGTGATATAAATGCTTGTTTGATTCCTTATTAGAGCTTTTATTGCAGTTGTTATTGACAAATTTTATTCAGAATTATGTTAAATTTTTTTAATGGTAAATTTTTGGTTTATATTGAAATATACTGGCATAGCTGATTAAAAAAAACATTTTATCAGATATGGAAGGAGCAGAATGGAAAATATAATGCATAACAAAAAGAAAGTTATAATCAGAAAATTACTTAATATATATATTTCTATTTACTGTTTTAAGCATTCTATAAAATTGTAAGTTTTTATCTTTATTTGCATCCTAAGCTGATTATTAGAATTTTAAGGTTGTTAGAATAGTTTTATGTAGTTTAAATTTTTTATTCTTATGAAAGGGATTTATCCTTCCCTAATGTGAAAACAGGCTGCTTTATTTTGTTTATTAAAAATATCATTTATATATCATTATTCTTAATAATCATTAAGAGTTTTATTCTTCAAGGAATTAGATGTAAAAGTATTTTCTTCCATGAAATATTTTTCTGAAAATATTCCTATTAATTTATTCTCAGAATAAGAACTCATCGAGAAAAGGTTAAAGTTATCTTTAATTTAATATTTTTGCTTGCTGTTTCAAGAATTCAATAAAAGGTTTTATTATAATTTTCTTTTGAGGAATTGTTTTCCTCAGTATTTTTAGCACATTTCTAAATGTATTTGCTCCAATCAAAGCATTTTATGCATTGTCATAAACTTAAAAATTACATTAATATTTATTTTTCTGTAAAAAGTAAATACTTTTTTAAAAACTTTCTATGCAATACTTTCTCTACTTTCTTCTTTTGTATATAATAATTAGATAATAAATTACTTAACTATTCAATAAGTTTCAAAACCTTTTTATTTATTTATTTATTTGAAAATCCATTATTATAAATTAATTTTCAAATTTTAACATTCATTTTGAGGCTATTAAAGTATTTTGTAACTTTAAAAATCGTATTTGAAGATAAATTCCTCTAAAGAAAATTTTTATTTCCTTTGAGACAGTTTTAATCTTATTATTAATAACCACTATAATTGTTGTTTCATTATGAATGTTTCAATAAATGCTTAATGTTTTATTTAAATGTTTGTTTTAATGCCTTTCTTTCTTTCTTCCCTTTTTTTTCAATTCTTATACCATTTTCATATAATTTTGCTGTTTGTGCTTTTTTCTATTTTTGCTGTTTTTTTAAAATTAAAATAAAATTAATCTTTATTTGAAAATTTAGAGATATTTATGATCACTTTGTTCAAATGAGAATTATTTGACAAAAATGTATTTTTAGGAAAAGGTGCATATTCAGTAGAATTTTGCTTATAAATATTGCTATAAATAGAAATCCTATTAAAAATTTTATCTGTAATGAGTTTATTTTACTTTATTTATGGTCTTTTTTGGGGGGGGGGAGATTTATGTACATTCATATTAAATTTTATATGTAACTTTTCAAATAACTATGTTTAGAATTTCTGAAGTTCAATATTATTAGATTATTTCATTTTATATTCATTTCATTGTATCTCATTCTTCACTTAATAAAATTTGTTGCTGCTTTGATGAATTTTATATGCGGAATAACAGACAATAATTAAAAATTCTATAGAAACAAAATCAGTTCTATAAAGCAATGAAATTTAAGATGTATGTATTTCCATTTATTTTTTAGAAACCTACGAATCTTAATAAATAATTGTATTAAAAACCAGCTGACATATAAGATGTCCGGAATGAAAGCTATCAATAAAAACATTTAAATACATACAAAAAAAATTTAACGATGGGTTAGAGGTATATTTCCAATTATTTGGTGAAAGTGAAGGTGGGGTGAAATATTAGTATATCTCACTGTGTCATTATTATGGCCACATTCAATTTAAGATGTATGTATCATCCTTTCTCATCCTATTTTGAGTGGCAGTTTAATTGTTGAAATCATTTTATACAAGGCGTAAATTATGTTACACAAGGCTCCACTGTACAATATAGTGCCACTCAATACATCTTTTGTAGAAAAGTCACAAAACATTCAATTTTTCTTTTAGGATATCTGTTTCTGGCATGCTTTTGCTGGTGTCTCTTTTTCAATTAAATCGGTTTTTGTTAAGGCTTTCTCATCACAGTTTCTGGATTTTTAAATTAGGCATATAATAACAAATATAGAGGTTTTTTTTGTTTTTTTTTTGCTGCCCGATGAAAAACATGTCTTATTGTATTTAATTGATTTATGTAAACATTTCCATACTGATTTGCAGCTAAAAGCATAATGGTTTCTTTGGATAAAATTTTAAAAGGTATAATTTATGTCAGTGATTGAGCATATTGTTTACTGATTAGCACAATTGTCTTTAATTGTAAAAAAATCTATTTTGTAATTGACAGTTTTTATTACAGACACTCAATTCTAATATTTAGCGCAATCACTCTGTTTTTTGTTTACTCTGTTCTCTGGTTCTGTAACTGAACCAAGATTTTTCTCGGGCATCTTTTGATCATGGTTTAAAAAGTTAATGTTTGTAAAATATTGTTGTTAAAACCTGCGACTTTGTGTTTTAGTGATAGTGTAATTATAAATGAATTTTGTATCATTTCCTCCTCCTGACAAATTTTTATCTAGATTAACTTGACATCATTCAGTGCTTCTAGAATCAGCAATTCTGTGAACTGCTGAATATTTCTTAAGACACCCTTCAATATTGCAGTTAAAATATATATAATTATGATCAATAACTTACTTTAGATAATTTTATTATAATGATTTTAATAAAAAAATTAAAAATAAATGCTTTTATAATAATTTATACAAATTCTTAGGAGATTTCTTGCATTATGTGTGTGAAAATAGCTCTAAAGTTAAACAAAGTTGGAGACTTTGTTATATAAAATTGTGTAAAATTTTGTTTGTTATTGAAAATTGTGAATTTTAGTAAGAAAAAGCTTGAATTCATAAATTCGGGTTTGAACTTTTTTTTAATCAATGTTGTATTTACTCAAAATTTTGGTGTAAAATTTGCTGGCCATTAATTATATCTATGACAATGAAAGCAATTCCAATTATTATTGTGCATATTTTTCTTACAAATAATTTATGTTAAATTTGTTTTCTTCTTGGAAATTGAAATCTTGTATAATGAGTGAAAAATCTATTCATACAAATATATTGGATTTTTAATACCCCCTTTTTTATGAATGATATTATTTGCAATTTTAAGATTAACAATTGCCTGCTATTTTAAGTATTCAATAAAAAAATTGTTTTACATCAAGTATTTTTTATTTGTTAATTTAAATAATTGTTGAAAAAAATGACATTACATTATTTTTATGTAATTTTTTTTATTGATTATGGCACAGCTTGATATACAGTTATAATAAATGTATGGATGTAAAAATATATGTAGATAGCTGTAGCCATGTATTGAGATCATATCTAAATGCTAGTCTCTTTATTTCTTCCATTCCTTTTGGATGAATTTTATTCTGAAAACATATTGTTTTTATATTTTTATAATCAAAATTGAATGGATTTTTTTAATTACAGGATCATTTAAAATGCCCTTTAATGCAAATTACCGGGTATACAAGTGTTCTGAGTGTTCTCGTACTTTTTCTCAAAAAATTCACCTTCATCGTCACCTAGAAAGGCATGAGGATGTGAGGACTGTGTATCCATGCAGCATATGTTCAAGAACTTTCACTCGCAAGGATAACTTGCACCAGCATGAAAAATTGTACCATGATATTGTGAGGAAAAAAGCTTATTCATATGATAGTAAAATATAATATGAAATTTTAGAATTTTTCTTAACTTTGCTGTGGAAGGAAATATGACTTGAGAATTATGGAATGAATGATTGATCTGTTATTAAGTATGGGAAGAGGAAATTGTATTTGAAATTAAAAGTTTATGCTAAAAAATTTTTAAAAATTTGCCCATGTTGTGTAATTGTTTTTTTACTTAAAGTAACTTCTTAAATTTTTTATATATTGTTTGTAGATAATTGAAAATGTATTGTGTATTGCTTATTTATTAATAATTTTACTGTGTTAAATGTACAATTTCAAATTATATGAACTGCTTGTTTAATTATGTGAACTGTGTTTGCCTGAGATTTTAAACTACACAGATTTGTTATCTGGTCAAGTTCACATTTTTTTCAATACGAAGCATCGCCACCTTGGTATCTCAAGAAAATGTGAACTTGACTAGAATATTGTAGTGTAATTATACATTATGTAAAAAAGATCTCTTGAGTACCTGCTAGGTAAATTTTAATTTGTGGCATAAATTCCAATATCATAAAAATGCAATTTTGCTGCTTTCATTCAGAAATTTGGTTACTTAAGTTGTCTTAACAGAATGCTGCGAGTACATGTAATTAAATAAACTAAACCAGAATAATGTGGAGATGATTAATGAGAGATCAAATTATGAAATATTGTCATGTTTCAAAACTGCACCATTATTTTTGTACATTGCTTAGTATCAAAAAACAAGCTTTTGTTGTGAAAAAAATGTAAATTAATATTCCTATCTTGTTTTCATATTTTCTCAAATAAACAAATTGAAAAATCTCTGATGTTGTGTTTGCTTTATTGCAAATTTATGGCTCTATGATATTATTTAAAAGATGTGAAGTCTTTAATGATCATTTCAAATTTTCTTTTTAGAATCATCATTTGCTAAAAATGATCCCTTGCATCCTGTGAGTTTTCGAAGTTTTAAGTGCTCCATATGTTCACGTGTTTTCTCTTTGAAACACCACCTTATTCGCCATGCAGAACTACATAAGGATGTGAGAGTTGTGTTTCCCTGCTCATTTTGCTCAAGTAATTTTACTCGTAAAGACAGCTTACGGCAACATGAGAAATTGCACCATAATATTACAGCTTCTAAGAAGACAACTTATTTAGACTTATAAAATCTACAATATAACATCAACAGAATTTATTTTGTATTGATATTGTTATGCCATTAAAAGCTCAATGGTTGTCATTGTCCATTTTGTAATATATAATATTAATAAATTTAATGCTAAACTAATTATAAGTTCACATTGATGTTATTTTTGAATAGTTGTGTAAAATAATGCAAATATTTATTATGAACATTCAACTGTTTTCTTAATTGCTGAAAGAAGAAATTCTCTTTTGCTGTTATAAAAATATAGAATTCTTAAATTTTATTTAAGATTTAAGAATTTTAAACAAAATTTGATATTTGAGAATATTAAGCACTCTTGTTAAATTACAAAGCATATTTAAAAGTTCAAGTTCTTTAATATATAAAAAAGCATATTTCTTTAAAAAAAATTCCTGTTCTTTCTTTCCTGCATAATATATAAAATGCTAATAAATGCTTTGAAATCTAATGATTACTTTTTGTACTGTATAAAATAAAACCTGTTTTATGATAAGAATGTTAGTACTCTTAATTTCTATTCTTTTAACCAAAAAGTTATTTATATTGTTTTTTTATATAATTTATTTATTTTTCTCTTTAAAGAACCAGGTAAGTTTGTAAGGTGCTGATTTTTTTTGTTGTTATTAATTTTATTTAAAAAATCTTAAATTTATACTAAGAATGTATTTATTTTGTAACCTTTTATTAGTGCTCTGAAATTTGATTTTGTATTTATTCAAATTTCTTCCATTCTTTTGAAATTTGAGTTATGTTAATTTATATAACTGCTTTTTATATTATATAAACATCCATATTATTTAAACAAATGTGATGTTTCTTAGATATTTATTTTTTAAATTGTTGATGTAAATTTTATGGAAATATTATCAACGTATATTTTTTAGATTTAAGCAAAAATCTTTGTTAGATGATAAATTCATATACTTCTTACTTTGATTTCTCAAAGATTATGTATTTTTTGTTGCCTGTAGTTAATATAAGAAATTAAATATGTAATTTTTTTTTAAAAAAATCTATTCCTTCATTTGTACATGTGAAATGAAAATACTATTATGTAATTATAAAATAATATGGTGTATACTTTTGTGGGCAAATGTTTTACCGTATTGTTTTATAAATTACATAATTATTTTCCAGTATTGTTGAAAATGCATCGTCCTTTCATATTTTAAATGCATTGCTACGCGTTAAATTGTAATAATTTAATATTTGTTATCTAATTCAGCTTCCAATAACATTAAAAAATTTTTTTGTTATTTTTAAAGTCCATAAAACATTATGCTACAAACAGTATTATAATAAGAACATGATTTTATATAGTCATTTTATCAGAATAAGGATTTATTTTTTAAAAAAAATCTATGCATTTTATTTACTATTTGTATACAATATTTTATCTGAATCCAAAATTGCATACAAAGATTTTGAGAAAAAAATTGATTAAATTAATTTTTTTATTTAAAAATGTTGCATTTGATTATTGATTTTTTTGTTTTCTGATAAGATTTCAAAATTTTCTTAATTCATTAGTTTAACTTTGGCTCTGAAGTTTTATTCATTCCTTTTTTTTTTAGATATCTCAAACATGTTAAACAAGCTTCATGAAAATTCAAAGCTTTTCTATTGCTCTATCTGTTTTCTTGGATTTTCTCGAAAAGGTAATCTTCAACGCCATGAAGAAACACATAAAGAAGTCAGAATGGTATATTCTTGCAAACTGTGTCCAAAAGCTTATCCCCGAAAAGATAAATTAAAGCAGCATGAGAAAGTAGTGCATCGTAGTAATAGATCTGAAAATCTTTGATCTAAAAATTCAGCTATGGATTTTCTTACAAGAATTATTTTAATGTATTAGCGAGGTCAAATATTTTATTTTACCTCAAACATTCAGGTAATTTTTTTCTTCAGTTTTGTGTTTTGATTTTGTTAATTGTTTAGTTATAATTTAATGTTTAAGAAAGTATTGAATCTTGATGTTTTTATTATGTTAGTGAATGTTTTTTTAAAATTTCATATGCTCTTTATAATTTATTACTAGCGAAAATTATACTTTTAACATATTATTAAATATTTTTAATTCTTGCTTATGTTTTTTTAATGAAAAATTGAATAATTTTGTGATAACATGTTAGCAATTAGTAATAGTGACATGAAGTAAATTAAAGTCTCAAAATGTATAATTGAAGTGTAATATGATCCTGTATAAATAATTGTTAAAAGCTGAATACACTACTTAATTTTATTACTTTTGAATGACTAATTTTTATTTTTAAAGAATAGTTTTATTCAAAAAAAAGTTGTAAAAATTTCATTCTGAAAGCACACAAACCTCTAAAATTAGTACCGATTATTATTTAAATTTTTATTGTTTATATCAATGTGCCCTTTTTGAATTTTATAGAAAGATTTTGAATACATATTTTTCTATTCTATATTTTATGCATCTAATATATATTATAATAAATTGTTATTGTTTCAGTTAATGTTATTAAAATGATGTTGTTGTGGTATAAGCATAGGGATTTCATATGATTTATTATCCTTATAATTTTGTATGTTCATTGTGATTTGATCTATGCTCATTGGTGATTTTCTATTAACTAATAATGAGAGAGTATATAACGTACTCTGTGTGCATTTCTATTTGAAATCGAAAGATTTTAGCCCTTCTTGAAATTGCTATTCATTTGTGTTTTTTGTGATCAATATGCTATTGGATTTCAAAATATACTTGTTAATTAATTTTTTTATTAATAAAATTACATTTTAAAATTTTTTTATTATAAAATCAGTTTTTATAAATCATTTATATTTATCTTACAAAATTCTATACATGTCAATATTTATTCTGTATAATACATTTTTTAAAAAAGGAATTTCATATTGTAGTTTAGATGAACATTAATATTCTACATGCAATGATTGTTTTGAATTCTATTTCCTTCTCTTTATCTTGTCTGCATCTGACCTTTGATTCATATAGTAGATTGATTTCTCAAAATGCCATGTAAATTCATATCATAAATGTTAAATCTTATTTTTGACTAATTTAACTCCATATATGAAATATAAGGATATATTTCTTAAATTTTGGGGATTTATTCTTATATAAACATTATTGTAAAATAATTCAAACACTTTATGCATTTTATATTTATATAATTATGTTAATTAAAATTATAACTCATATAAAGGAAAGTTCTTTTATATCTGTCCATTTGAATAGGATT
>JAOUZG010006905.1:240271-259731 GCA_026289955.1 Argiope argentata
TGCATATCTTTATGATGATTAAATCAGTTGCTTTTATCAGTTACTTTTGTTATTTTAACATCATTACATGTTTCATTTTTTCTGTTATTAAAACATTGTATTTGAATTGCATAATAATTTGTCTTAGTTTCAGAATAAAAATATCACCATTTAGTAAATGTGAAAAACTTAAGTATTAGTTTCATTAGTTACAAGACATGTAAAATATGTTCATCTTCTTTGTGTTTTCAAATTTAGTTCAAATAATAATGATCTTTTCACTTACTCTTTCTTTTTTGTATTTAATAACTTATTTTGTTTGTTTGTTTGTTTGTTTGTGTGTGTGTGTGAGAGAGAGAGAGAGAGAATGATTTTAGTCTACCAACAATTAATTAAATTCATTAATTATGCTGGTTGACATAAAAAAATGGTAGTTCATTTGTGAAGTAATTATACAAGTGCAAAAATATTTATGTATTCTTTATTTAGGCTTTGCTGCAATTTTACTCCCTATCGTAAAATTTTAGGTGGGGAGGGGGTGGGTGAGTTGGAACAGTTTCAGGAATTAGGAAGTTAAGCAGATTATACTTAGAAAAAGGGAAATGTTGTTTACCTTGGGCACCATTTTAAGTAAGTTCTACATTACTGTAAGGGGCAACATTCTTTACAGTCTTCTACTTTAATTGATTGCTGTGGTATTTAATTCTACTTTAATTGATTGTTATGTTATTTAATTCTACTGTAATTGATTATTGCTTTACAAAAAAAATATTTTCATTGATCTTTTTTGATTTCTATGATAATTAAAGTATTATTTTTATAATGTAAATTTTTTAAGAAAGAAAAAAAAAACCCTGACTGCTTTATAATTTTTTTCTTCAGATTTATCATTAATGGATATCACTTCTGCCACTGGATCATTGTTTCAAGTTTTTACTTGCCGCATATGTTTTCGTACCTTTAATTTAAAGCACCATCTCCTTCGGCATGAAGAATTGCACAAAGAAGTGAGACAATTGTATTCCTGTTCGTTCTGTTCAAGCACTTATTCACGTAAAGACAATTTGAAATCCCATATGGCAGTGCATCATAATTTCATAAATAGGGAGAAACGAGGCAAAAGATGAATCTAAAATTCAAAGTATATCAAGATCCTGCAATATTTTACTACTTTATATATGATTTTGTTGCTATATGCTATAGCTATGCTTATATCTTTGATTAGGCATAAAGACTCGTAATTTCTCACTGGATCTAAATAAACACTTCATCATGCTTTGTTGTAGAAGCAATTTTTGATACGTTTTTTTTCTTTTTTATATTTATTACTTGTTAGACTTGAAAATTGCATTCACAAAAGATACAGCCATGAATTATAATGTGTGTGATATAACTCAAAATTAAAAGTTTTAGTATGAAATAATGTTGTGTGATTAAATGTTATGTAAATTGCATTGTTTGAATCTTAAAATATATTTTAATTGTACTGAGAAAGACTGTTTAGTAAAAATATAATTTTCTAATTAAATGCATGAAGACTTTTTGGTAATAGTATAATTCTCTAATTAAATGCTATCCATTAGCAAACTCAATTGCCAATAATATAAAATGTTAGTTTAATGAAATATCAAAATCTTACATAACTTAATTGAAATGTTGCATTTGATGGAAGACTATTTAATTTTTATGATTCAAAGTGTTTTTTAAATATTATATATATATTTTTAATGAAAAGTTTCTTTTTTATTTCAAACTAGCCGCCTTTGGAGAACAGTCGGTTTGCCAGTATTAATGCTCGATAAAATTTTCATATAATATTTTATGTAGCTGTGTCTCATAACAGGTTTTTCACCAAAATATTTTTAAACCAAACAAATTTTGATAATCAAATAATTCATTTATAGTATTATTTAGTATAATTTTCTTCAGATGTTCTGTTCATTGTACTACTCATCTTTCTCTTTCTATCCGAACAATGATTGTCCCAGAATTGATATTTTACTTAAATGGCGGAGGGAAAGGTCTAAAATTCTACATTTTTATAAAATAATGAGATTCAAATTTTCATAAATGTAATCACACTAAACAAATAAAGACACAATTGGTTTTCAAGGGATAGGAAAGTTTAAAAACAGCTTGGAAAATGCCACACACTGAGGAAATAATGGTGACACACACACACCCTTTTCTTTATTTTTCTATTTTTTTCTTCACTACTTTTTTTTCTACAGACCCTTTTTGCACTCTGTTATTCTTTTTTTTCTTTATTTATTACTTTATTATGACTTTATTTTGAGCAGACATAGATTAAATATCCATACAGACTAATAATAAAAGCAAGAATTTTCTTTTTTTGTTAAACATCCCGTTACCTATAAATGAAAACCAACTGACTTCGCGTATTTCTTTCTAAACAAATGATAATTTATTACTTCCTGCTGTCTTACTCAGATGGTGGGGGGGGGGAAGGAAATGCAGATTTTTGACGGGAAAGTAAGAAAAGTGTCGTTTTAACTATTTTCCTTGTGGCTTTTTCATTTTTTCTCCCCATAAGAACCAGCCTCGTGTCTTAAGGAAAATATTAAAATAAATATTAGCCGAATCGGTCGAGCCGTTCTCTAGTTTTGTGCTTAGCAACGCATTTCGAGTTCCATTTTTATTAATATAGATATATATATATTTCTTTTTACTTTTGGTGTAGAACTTTCTATTTTTTTTCATTTGAAGATTTCAAGAATAAATGGTTGCTTTACGAAATGTTTGTAAAGTTATTTTTTTAATGAAATAATGTTTTTTCATAAAACCTGTGCATAGAAAATTATATTATGTTTTGAAATAAAAGACGTGTCTCTTTTTAATAAAACATATTGGAAAAACATTTTTTTTTCTTTGCTTGAATTTTCAGTTCATGGTTCTGCTGTAATTTTTTTTATTACAATGCATTATCTTCAAGCAAGTTATTATTTTTTTTATTACTCCTAACCTACTGAATGTTACTGTGTTATATATGTATTTTTTTAAATTCAAAATTTAATAGGTATATAGTTTGCATGGTTTTAGCTCTTTATTAGTTCATAAATATGTCCATTTTTGTTTTTATGCTTTTGCTTAAACCCATTTTTTGTTTTAATATACTTATTAATGTATTGAAGAATTTTTTTATTCTTTAATGAATACAGGTATCTCTTATATTTGTAGTATCTGCATCCTTATGAAGAAAATAAGTTATTATTCTGAACAATAAACATTAAATTCTTGTGCTGTAGATAATATATCATAACTATTAAATAATCCAAAGCAATAATATCTTCAGTGAGAATTTTTAGTGGTCATTGTGTATGCATAAAAAAGTAGTGTTCTTAACATAGAAGTAATCAATTTCAATTTTGGATGTTTTGTTTATGTAGCCCCCCCCCCCTTCTGCTTAAAGTGATTTGTTACTTTTTTTAGGTGATTCATCTCTCTTATATGAACATTTGACTCAGTTACAGCCTTTCCATTGTTCTGTTTGTTTCCGTGAATTTTCGCAGAAAGGTAATCTTCAGCGGCATGAAGAGATGCACAAAGAAGTTAGAATGATGTATCCCTGCCAATTCTGCTCCAAACTTTTTTTCCGAAAAGATAAAGTGAAGCAACATCAAAAATTAGTACATCAATTTGGGACGTAATAGAACTATTTTTAGGGCTATCTTGAAGTGCTTGATATTTTGAAGAATTGAGAAAATGTTGCTGTTATATTCTGATATAAAATTTAGTAAATGAAGATACTTTTTTGCCTATTGAAAAGAAATCATCAGCTACCTACAAACTTTTTCTGTTTAAGTGCTTTTGAAGAGGTTTTTTTTTTTTTTTTTTTTTTGTATGTAAATCCCATTTAATATGTGAAATGAAATTTCTGCAGTGAAGAGTGTAGATCAGAGAGAAATTAAATGGAAAGGGACATGAAGATTAAAAAAGCAAAATGAAAAATAACTGTTTATGTATTCATGTAGATATTGTTTCATTATATCTAGCAGTGATAGGTTGAAAAAATAGAAGAATTAATGACATTCAAGTTTATAATATCTATTTACTTTTTAAAGTTGCAAAACTGAAACTATATGCATTTTACATGGATGCAAGGTAATCCATTTGCATGCACACATAATTTTCTTTGCTATTATCATCAAAATTTATGTATGAATACTGCCTTTTTATGCATAAAAGAAAAACACCCATATATCTTGTTATTGCCCTGATATGATCTTTTTGAATAGTTGCATTATTTTCAAAACTACTACAGATAAAGCATATTATTTCTTCAAGTAAAAATAAGCAATCATTGAACAAAAGTATGCAAATATGTCATCCTGCAAAAAAAAAGAAGTTACATCATCTGGATTTACTGGCCAATATTTTCTACTGCTCGGTGAAACAGTTTCATCATATAACGCCCATAAATATTTCTTAAATTTTTTATAAAAAAAATCATTTTATGTGTGTGAAAGTTGCTAAGTGGTTAAATGCTCTAATAGTTACTAGTGTAGCTATACCATGTAAAATTCTAAAATTTAATTCTACAGATTTTTTAAATACATCCATCATTGAACTAAAATAGAAAATTCTTTATGTATATGTTCTTTTTTTTAACATTTTGAAACATCTCTATCTTTATATAATAATATTATTAATAAAAAGCTTTGATGAATGGATCAGTTTATTACTTTCCTGAATGAGGCAAATTAAATTATTTATATGTTTTCTGTTAAATGATTAAAAAAATGGAAACAATGAGTGGAAAAACTAGAGAATATTTTATTACAGAAAAATTAGTTTAACAGTAAGAAAAAAGGCTTTTTAGAGACTTTGGATAAGGTTCTGTGTAATCAATGGGAATACATTTATAGAATACTTCTGTTCTGTAGCAATTGTGAACATGTTTGAATAAAATTGACTGTTGTTTTTAAGAAAATGTTTTGAAGTTTACATCAGTTCTAAAGAAGTTTCACTTTCATGCATATACATAGCTTTTTTCTTTTAGTTTTATTTATTTGTAATGTTTTGATGAATCATTTATTAATGTATAAATAATTTTAGTTATGGCAACAAAAGTATTGGATAAGTTCTCTTGCTTCTATTTAATGTGTTCTTTTTTTGAAAAATCGCTATTCTTTGTGATTATTAAGCTTTTTTTAATCATGTACTGCTTTTCTTCGTTAAGCATTTGTATTTTGGAATTGTTTATCAAATACAATTCACAGAACTTTGATAATGAAATATGTTTATCTGTTATGTTTAATAAACATTTTGATGCTGTTAAGATGTTTTTTTGAAATAGATTTTTAATATTTGGATCTTTTGTTTTAAATAATTTTTTTCTTATAAGTATTAGTATACTTAATATTACATTGTTATTTTTATTATATACAATAATTTGTAACACTTGATGAAATTCAGTTTGAAACTTATTAACAATAAGCCTAAAACTATATTATCAATACTTTATGAAGAATAAGTTTACCTTTTCTCCCTCTGTACTACTTCAATCCAGTCTTGTATTATTACCTAATAATATCTGCACACTTAAATGATTTTCTAATTGGAGCTGCATTGCATATCTAAAAAAAGTTTTAAAATTTTGCTTAAATATGCATTTATTTTTATATAATTATATATTTAATTTAACTAGAATAACTAACACAAAAGAATTTATTTAATAGACTTTTAGGAAAGAATAATTCAGATTTTCCTATTTAATATAACCTTTTTATAGATTATTTAAATAACAAAAGATTATTGGAATTAATAGTAATATTTGTATCAATAGTACTTTGTTCTTATTTCATGTTATAGTAATTTTGTGAATCTAACAGAGACAATTTTTTCCACTCTCTTGATCATTTATTGCATTTTATTATAAAAAGGCATTATAGCTTACATATATTACAGACAATAATTTATTTGTATTTTAATTTATTATTACTGTAGAAATAAAGTAAAAATTATGAAATGTTACGAGATCTTTCTGCCCAAGATTAAGTTGATAATTCAAAATGGCTATATAATATTTCATTGTAGCAATCCCTACATATCATTTCATAAATAATTATTTTTTAAATTAAAAATGCAAACAGATTTTCTTTTCGTGCATGACTTAATATTAGACTGTTTTTCAAATTTGGTAGTTTGTTGGCATATGTTATGTGTCTGATAATATTTGTTATCTTTTATGTTATGAAATGCTTTTTTTTTCTGTTTTAAATAATTTAATTACTGAATTCTATCCAACTATCAAAATTCCTGAAACCTTTATAATATATTTTTATATATATTGGCCAAAATTGATTTTTAAACAAATTAATAAATGTTTAACTTTTGTCTCCTATTTAATCGGTAAAATTATTTATTTTATTTTATTTATTTTTAAGCTGATTTTACTGATTTACACTCCTATTTAATCAGTAAAATCAGCTTAAAAATAAATTCTTATATATTTTATAATGGTTAGCTCTATGATTATATACTTTCTCTAAACGAATTATCAGTTCTTTCCACTAATCTTTTGTTTTAATTTCTCTTTCAGATTCTTCTTTTACGTTTAACAAGAAATTAATGTCCACTTCTCAGGTATTCAGGTGCTCTATTTGCTCTCGAGTGTTTTCTCTAAAAGGTAATCTTCAACGGCATGAAGAATTGCACAAAGAAGTCAGAATGGTACATAGTTGCCAGGTTTGCGGAAAAACTTTTGGACGAAAAGATAATTTAAGATACCATGAAAAAATAGCACATATACTGCCTAACTTGAAAAACTACAGTAGCTGAAGGAGCTTATTCCATTTTTTTTTCTTCCTTTCTTTGATTTGATTCTACTTAGTTAACCTACTTAATAATTGATTTATTTTTTTTGCTGTACTCAAAATAATGTATTTTGTGATTACTTTCATGGTAATGTTAATAATGTTATACTATTTATTTGTGTTTGTTATTTAAATTAATTTTTTAAAAATATTGCTGTTTATGGCATTTTTATATGATTCTAATTTAGGTTCAAATGTATTAACTATACGGATTTATTCAATTTAATTAATGCACTGTCTAGTTTTTACTTGTAAAATCGCATTTAATTTTTTATTGATATTTCTTTATATTTTATTCTGTTTCTTCTTATATTTGTTAAATCATTTATTTTATTTGTTCCATCTAAATTTTAATTTTAAAAAATGTTGACATTTTTTTTAACATTAGAAGCTATCTGTGATTCAATTTGGAACAATGTATATCTACATGTTTTTCTATAAAAATGTTTAAATTTTCTCTGTGTATCTCAGAGATTGTGATTTTATTTTAAGCTATTTGAATAATAATATTTATTGTACTGTGATATCCTTTTTATTCATTCAAATGCTGTGATTCTATTAACTGTAATGTAGTTTTTGTATTCTTGAAATGAATTGAAAAATTATGTAGTATGATGAATTTCATTTTATTTTTTTAGCCAAAACTATGATGCAACAAGATAATATTCGACTTTCTTTTTTGATGTATTACATCTTAATTACAAAATCTCTATCATGATTAATAGGTTTTAAGTTCAGGCTTCAGTTTTCCTAAAGAGTGCATATGAATATAGTTTTAGTATATGTTAAAGTCACCACAAACCAAAAGGTTTCATTTATATATATTAGAAAGGGAATTGAAGGAATGATGCTCTATTTTGCTTGTTGTTTTTCTTTTCAGCCTACTTATTTCAAAACTATAAAATAATCGAACATTAATTCACCTAGGTTAGAACTTAATTTTAATCCATCCATATTCAATTTTAGAGTAGAAAAGTAATGTTTTTGAACTAATTCAAACTTTTACTTCCTTGTTCATCCACAAAAATCTGCATTCACTAAGAGTTTACTTTTTTAAAATATAATATAATTTATTTGCTACGGTTCGATTTTTCATCTTTTGTGAATAAATAATGAATGCAAATAAAGCGAAATAATGTGCATGTGCGTCTGTAATGCATGAGCTCTATTTAAGCATATATATATAAGCAAAGTATAATAAAAAAATGTATGCATAATTTTATACTCTGTTATTGAATTTTCCATTTATATACATTTGAAATTGCTGAAGTTAGAAGCTTAAAAAGAGTATTTTTGTTAGAAATGTTTGCAGTTGAGAGTTGAGATTTAAAACATTATTTATTATGTTTCTATTTTAAAATTGTTTTGTCTTAAAATGCAGTAGTTAGAGGAGATTTATTTTCTGTGGTTTCCTGTATAAGTTAATTTTCCTTACTTTGGGATATCCAATGATGTGTATTCTCACAATACATACATTTTATACTACTTTATGCAAGTATTCTGCTGGGTTTTATTTTTTTGCATATCAAATTTATAATTACCATTTAAGAATTGGAATCCAAGGCATTTTTTTTCTTCTTCTCTATAATTTATCTCAAAACTTTTTAATGAAGAAACAACAATTAATGTAAATTTGGCATCTTCATTTTTTCTTACATACTGCAGTGTATAATTATGTAAAATTATTCTTTAAGTGTAGCACATTTAAAATTTGATTATATATATTTAAAAAATGCTGTTTATTAACTTTAAGATGGATATTCAGTAGACAAAAGTTTAGAACTTACTTTTCAAATATTCATAATTGTAGTTACTGTTTGATTTTTTAGATAAATACCTTATAATTGTGTTTCTTCTGTTGCACTTTATATTTAAACTTTGTTATTTCGACGAACTGAATTTCTTTTTATTTCATTCCAATAAAAGAAATTTTATGGTAAGCATTTGCTCTCTATACCCCTTTTTATTAAACTTCCTCAATTTTAAATTACTTCCTCATATATTTTGAAAAATATAGATAACTTACTTGACAAAATAAAAATACAATAGATTGTGAGTAATATATGTGTATTTTCTCTACTTAAATTCAGAAGCAAATATGCACTTAGCAAATACTTTTAATAAAAAAAATCACTCCTTAATTACAATAAATAATTTTGGTGAAATTAAATCTAATATTTCAAAGTATTCTTGCTTCATTCTGCGCAAGTAAAAAACTTAGCATTATTATGTTTTAATTCGTAAAAGAGTGAAAAATGAGACACCATTTCTGTCCCTAGCATTAATTTTTATACCAAAGTTTACTTTATTGATCTTATGTTGTCATTAGTTCATTCAAGATTAGGGATTTTTTCCTTGCTTGCTTTTACTTAAATGTGCTATTCTATCTAGTGTGGAACTGAATTTACAAATGAGAAGAATCTGAATATGTAAAGAAAAATTATCATTTTCATATTTGCAATGATGGATTCTTCCATCCTTGCAGTTGGTTAAATACAATATGAGCTTCAATATCTAAACATTGAATATATATAATAACGAAAGTAGAACAAAATGGAAGTAGAAATTTGTGTTTTTTAATATTATAATTTGCCTGTTTGTTTTCTTAATAGCTTAAAATTGCAATTTTTTAATGTTGTAAATGCTTATAAAATTGTTTACTTCTTATATAATATAAAATTCTTGTTTTATTATTCTTACAAATCAAGTTGAAAACTGTCTTGTTGTTTATTTCAATCTTTTCATGTAAAAGATAAAATTGATAACTGAAATTGAATTTAGTTTTGAAACATTTTAAAAATGGGTGAAAATGCTAGTTCTGAGTTGCATTAAAAGATTTTGTGTGTGTATGTGTATAAAAAAGCATTCACACACTTATAGATTGAAAAGTATCGAATGAGTTGGCATAAAAAAACATAGACAGAAATTGCTATACTCGTACAAAAGATTTTTGTTATATTTTTCTTCATAATTTGTAGTAATGTCATTGAAGTTTTTGATTTTGAATATATATATAAAGGATACACTTTTTTATTGTTAGTGTAATGAATTTTTCCATAAAAGTGTTGCACTTGTATTATAAATATATGACTTAATTTTGATGTTGTTATTGTAAAATTATTTCATTCTTTTATATAATTTTCATATATGGCATACCAGCTCTTACCCGCGACTTCGTACGCATGAAAATTTTGATGTGTATATGTGAGAACTGAAAGTCTAATCACAATGTAAAATGTTATCAAAATCGTATGCATGCATAAATTTTCAACGTCAATTGGAGCAACGCAAAGACGTTAATTTTAAGCACCAGTTGGGGTAAGACAATGCAGATTAGAAAATTTTAATTTCAATTCATCGATTTTATTTTCATTCAAAAACACTTCTGAAGGAATCAAAAGATCTATTAATTAACAATGTTTAATTTTAAATTTATCATACACTACGAAAATAAACAGAATTGTTAGAAATAACATGCCGAAAACATGTTACATCCAACCTCATTAGCGTGGGGGGGGAACTACTGAAAATCTATGTAATTGAAACTATAAAGGTTCTCTTAAAAATTTCATCGAAATTGATGAAAATATGTAAAAGGAATATTTACAACAAGAAAAAAAAATTCAAGAGAAATGAACAGGAAATATCGAATTATATTAACACAAGAACAGCGTAAGAAAAAAAAAAGTTAATAAACCTTTATTTAGAATAGTAAGATAATATTAAAATTAAAAACCGAAACATAAAAATAAAAACAAACGATTAGATTATTTTTTTAATTTTTTTTTTGTTCTGTTGAAAAAGGCTTTCTGTCGGGAAATCCTACAATAAATCACAAAGAATTCCATTATGTAGGATAATATTAAAAGAATACCGGAAATAGAGAAATAAAAACAAACGATTCAAAAAGCTCAGGCAGATGTTATCAGATTTTTTTTGTAAAATTTTTTGGTGGAAAATTTACTTTTTAATTAATAAAAATTAGCCTATGTTCTTCTGTATACTATAATCTATCTCAGAGCTAAATTTCATCCAATTTCCTTCAGCCGTTCTTCTGGCGTGATTGAACCCCATCATCCATCCAAACTTTCACATTTATAATAGTAGTATAGATGCTGAAAAAATAAATTATTTGCTATGTTCAACAAAATGATAATATGTGAATTCTGACACATCTTTGTACAGCTAAATTATTATTTAAAAAAAATGTTTGCAAATTTGTAGAAAGTTACTAAACAAAATTAGAAATTCTTTTCTAATATTGTATTAATGTTTTGTACATTCTAATTCTTTATTTGTTAAAAAAATCATGCAATGATAATAAATACTTAATGCACAAGGAAATAGAAAAATATATCCTTTGAAAAAAAATTTTTTTAGTTAATTTTAATCCTTAATGTTAATAAATTTTAATCATGACTTTTTTAATTCCAAGATTTTTATTCTTGTTTATTAATATATAAGCCTTATGTGGTAGATATTTTTTTCTTTGCTTTTGTAAAGGTTAAAAAAAAAATTTCGGATTTTATAACTGGAAAGAGAAAATTAAAGAAAAGAATGAAAACGAACAAATTTTATAATTGTTATTATTATTACAGTTTCATGACGCATTCAGTGATATTTAGTCAAAGCGAAAGTAAAACATCATTAAGCTGTAACTGTGATTGTACATCTGACAGTAAAATATAGTATCCCCCCCTCCCCCCAATTGTTTTCACTGATTTTTGATGCATTGATATTTGCTAAATATTTGTAATAAAAAAACTTTTTAAAGAATTTTTTTAAAGGCACTAATGATTTAAAACTGTACGACAGTCTTTTTTTCATTAAATATTTTTTCTATTTTGAGATTATTAATATGTTACTTGCATTATTTTATTTACATTCTTTAATTATTATATTTTGTATTCACATAAAAAAGGTCCTATATATATATATATATATATATATATAATTGCTGTTATATGCATGACAAATTATTTTGGTATAAAATATACTCAACTCAGATTGAAAGCTCTGTAAAATGATATTGAAATAAATATTTTTTCAATAAATTTATGTGAAGTTCATTAATTAAAAAAAAGACAGTATCGTTTTTCTCCTCTTTTGCACAAAATTAGGTAAATGAAACTTATAAAGATTTAAATAGTTTTATGGAATAATCTTGATTATTTACTCAGACATGGTGCATCAGGAAATTTTAGAGTATTACTTTCTCATTCTTTCAGATTTTTTCGCCCCATGTGTTGCATGTTGTCATTAATTTGTCAAATGTCTTTTTTTAAAACTGTATCAGAAAAAAAAATCCCTTTGATTTTAAAACCTATCTAAAATTCTTTTTTACTGTTAATACTCATATTTGTTATATAAAATTAACCTTTTCTGTGTTATTTTAGGTTCTCCTTATTTTTTAAGTAATGACCCAGGTTACTCTTCAGGGAAAATGTATTGTTGCACCAAGTGTCCAGCTGTATTCAAACGAAAATACAATCTCCTACGACATGCTGAACAGCATAAAGATATTAAAGAACTTCATGCCTGTTCTATTTGTAACAAGGCTTTTTCACGTAAAGACAGTTTAAAATTGCATGAAAAACTGTTGCATAGTCTAATACAAGATTTAGTTAATACTTGAGTTAAGAAGTTTTTGATGATTGTTTTTTATGTTATGTTAAAAATTTAATTTTTTTCCCCTAAATCTTTGATTGAAAATTCTTTTAATGATTTTATTAAAAACTTTTAATTGAAAATGTTAAATATAGTATAAGGAGATTGAGCATTATGAAATATAAAATAGTTTTAAAATTAAGGTATTAAATGCAAATATTTTATTATAACATCTTAAATTTATTTGGTGATCAGCAGAATCAATGATTATTTTTGAATTTATTCTTACATTAACTATTGGCTCCTGTCATATTATAATAAGCTAATTTAAACTTTAAAAAAGTAAATATTTTCCTCATTATTGATTCTGATTAGCATTAACAAAATTAAATTTCAAACAAAAATAATAAAATACAAATTGGAAAAAAATGTTCTTGGATTGGAAATAAAAAGATTTTTTTTGTAATATTTATAATTTTGAATTTTTATTTTCTTTAAGATTTTGTGAACAATGGTCTTTTTTAAATGATTTACTGTGCTTTTATAAAAGTAATCTATATATTAATTTATATTCATGTTGAAATTAATTATCATTTGCATATATTTATTAAAGATGGAAACACATTTATATATATATATATATATATATATATATATATATATAATCAGCAAAAGTGATAAAATTTTGTGTTTTTTAATTTTCAATTTTGACAGTTTTTTTTAAGATAATTAAAAAATAAAGCTTATTTTGAAAACAAACTAGAAATTTTGATTTTTGACTTATGTTTTTTTTAAAATTTTGTCTTATGTTTATTTCAATAATTTTAGTTATTCAGAAATCAAGTATTCCTTAGATAGAATTCATTTTTTAATTAGTTGGTTTGCCACCTTCTACTTAAGTTATAGAAGGCTGTTTGATTATTCTTTTAATTGTGTTATATTTTTTAAATTAATTTAATGGGAATTCATAGCCTTGAAATTTTCCCAGAAGTAATCTTTAAAATCTAATCTAGTTATTCAGATTCATTTTTAATTGGAATAATAATGAATTTTAGTGCATAATATTAAATTAGCATAATGTGTCTTTGAAAATGTCAAGCACTTAGAACAAATTATGACAACTTTTCTGAATGATTAAAGTTATTCATTCTGATAAATTATAGTGCATAAAACAAATTTTATGATTTATATAATTATTATGTGCAATAATACTGCTATATGCTTACTTGCATTCTACTTTTGTCATTAGCACAAATATATATTTTCTTTGATACTTTCTCTTGTATTCTAAAAATGATTTCTCATCAAATTTGCTATATTTTGGATAAGTTTAAAATTGTATTTCATTGATTTTTAATATACTTGTATGTGAATTTAAACTACTTAATTTGTGCATTACTGATTTTATATACAGTGATAATTTAGATTGTGATATTTTGTTAATTGCTTTCACATATTATCTTCTGTACTTAAGTACTTTGTGTGCTTAGTTAATTAACCTAATTTTTTTTTTGTTTAAAACATATGGAATCATGTATTGCTTGGCAAAAAAAATAATCCTACATTGGAATTTTTTTTAGGACATTTAGTCTAAATCACAGTACTCATTCTTGGCATGGGATTCTATGAATTGATGCAATGTACATACATTAATCTGCAAAACTTAAGCAACGTAGTAAATTCTCATCTTATAACTACAAAATTGTGTAAAAATACTGTTTGCGATTGTTACAAGGAAAATCTCATTCAGAAAAAAAAGATTATCCATATTCAAATATCAAGACCATGATGTTGCAATTGACTAAACATCATGTAAAAGGCATAGAGTTTAAATTGCAAGATGTTTTTAAAAAGGAGAAAAATGGTATTTTTAGCCACAGCTGCAGCTAAAATGTTAATTGTAATGCAGCAAAATGGCTACAAGAAACCAACAAGATACCCTCTATACTAACCAGAATGACCTGAAGGTTCGGAGAAAGGCAAAAATTGTAATAAATTTAAAACTAAGAAAAACAGATGTTGCTTTATGAATTTCGAAAACGTTAAAAAGACGGTTGTAATAAAAGTTGTTGGTGGATGACTGATTAAAACAATAACAATATATGATTGATATTTTATTATGCTGGTGAAAAGAGATTGAAACCAGGTAGTTGGTTCCAGCTCATCATCTGCTTATGATAATTGAACGAAAAATGATTCTGTCTACAGTGGTGAGGCGACTACATAAAAATGTGTTAAGTATCCAGTGCTTGGAATGCTACATAACCTTTGCTGAAGGCCATCAACAGCATTTCTTATAATCGTGTTGTAAAATCAAGAACTTATCTTCTTTGCTAATAAGAATTCTTTTAATCTCACAAACCATTCTAGAAGCCTGTTGATGTAAAGAAAGAAAGATTGATAAGGGCTGGTTTTCATCCCTATAATATTAGAGAAAGAGACTATTTAGGTGCTCTTAATGTACTTGTGTGAGGAGGTATAATATTTAAGGAAAGAATGAAGCTCTGTAGTTTCGACAAAATTCAATAGCCTTAGATGGTTACTGTGGTGAAGCTATCACTCCCCACATGCAATTGTTTCGAGATGTCTTGTCTTCCAGATTGGAGGAAGGTAATAACGAAAAGTCGCAGAGATCTCTTGCTGTTCTGGAGCTTTTGAAAAGTTATTAAATGGATTGAATGGCAATTTCCTCTGTCTTAAATCCGATTGAATATATTTGAAATAATTTGGGGTATTTATTTAGTATCTTCCTTTGACCATACATTTTCCAATAAGATTTTGATTCTTTCATGTTTTTCCAAGATTTAGTGATGTGCATTACACAAACTCAGTTTACATACTTTTGGCCCCTGTTATTAGTCAAAATAATCCCCCCCCCTCCCACTATGGTACATTTTCGCATTTATATACAACTTACAAATTGAAGATGTTCTTTACATTTTAAATATTAATTTTAAGAATCCATCTTATTCCTACACTTTTTTATTTGTCCAAGCAGTATATTTTTAAAGCATTTATTTTATCTTTTAAAGGTTTTTTTTTGAAAGAAAGAATGCATATTCAATTTTATATTTTGAGTAGCTTTTTATATTGTCATTGTAAAATTATTTTTGCACCACTAATGCAATACTGTAATTAGGTTTTGAAAATAAAATTTATGAATTTTATATTATTTTTAATTTAATAAATTAATTTTTTGCCCATTTTATAAAATTTTCATTACATGCATTATCGATTTTTAATTTTTTTTCTATGCTAACATTTTTATTTGTTTCTTTCCTCCTGCTCTGCGTTTGAAACGGACTTTTTACGAACTTTTATTTTACTTAATCAAATAATTTTGGTTTTATAGTTTTTTATAACTATATATAAACTTAACGTGGAATGAAATTTATATTTAAATCAAATGAATATTTTATTTCGTTATGAAAAATACTAGTATCAGTCTAAAATTGTATATAAATTTCTTGTTGTACGTTTCAGCAGAAATTTTTTTTATGATTGTTATCCAATAACATGTATTTTTGAAAATATCATTTACAATTAATTTCTAAACATATAATAATATTTCTCAAAATAAAAAAAAATATGTAAATGCTTTGAAAAGATCAAAATTGTTTACTTGTATGAGTTTTGATGCAACATTGGAACTTGTTTAACTTATCTGAAATTTGTTATTTTGATGTTTCATGCATTTTATTTTGTTATTTTTCAATTCCTACTGTTAGCTCATACTCTCCCTATATATATATATATATATATATATATATATATATATATATATATCTTGTTCACATTTTTATTGTTAGTAAAACACTTTTTATTTATTTACTCAAGTTATATATAACCTGTAGGAAATGGTACTCAATGTCACTACAGTTTTTGCAGTTTGTAATGAAAACTGAAATCAACAGGCGGTAGCTCAATAGGTAAAATGCGTGGATTTCAGTGTTTTTCACATGAAGGTGAAGAATGCGAGTTCAATTCTTGCTTAGTTTAAGAATTTTTCTTCGTTGATCTAAGTTGGAATTGACTTAATTGTTTTTTAATTTTACTTGTTGAAAATTAATTATATTGCAATTCAAATACTGTGACACCCGATTGCATCATAATTACTTTAATATCTTTTTGATAGTGGGCAGAGGTATAAAATTCTCGATTCAGTTTGTAAAATAAATGAATTCTGAATTCATATATTGGATTCAATTGGATATTTTAACACCGAAATTTTTGAATGGAAAATTATATATTTTTTATTTTATTGATATAGAACGGCTAGTAAAAACTAGGCACTAGTTAGATTGTTGAAATAATTTGTAGATTTTTTTCTCTCCATTTTTTTCTTTTTCAACATGAACTTGTGTTTGATCATCAAACAAGCCTGCCATCAGAATTTTGGCTTCTCATAATAAATATTCGATTACAATTCAGTTATTTTCAATTTTAGAATTCCTATTAATTTTAATTGTAAGTTTATCATTGTATATGTCAATGAATTATTGTTTATATTGCAAGATAATGAATGTTACTTTAAAAAATGTGGCATTAAATGTTTGTAAATTTGAAAAAAGAATAATTTTTTCTATCCCTTTAAAAAATTCGGCTTCATGTGTAAAATGTAAATAAATATTTCCTAGTGATGCGTGAATTTTTATTGGTCTGCTGGCACTTGTGCATCGTTTCTGGATACTAACTATTCCAATGAAATGCTAGAAACGGAATGGAGTTGAGTCACGATCTTAACTTAGAACCTGGTTCCCTTTCAATTGATTAGTTAATGCTTCTTTGAAATCACACACACATTGTCTTTATAAAGAGTTATAAAAACATCACGATGATTGAGTATGAATTCACTACTGCAGAAAATTTTCGATCATTATAAAATATTAATTCAAATTTTCAAAACTTTTCTAGATTGGGATGATCTTGATGAATCGCAGCGGAATTACAACGAACGTATTTGTCCTGTGTGCGGAAGGAGCTTCTTCGATGCCGGCACCATGCGTCGCCACCTCAAGGTCCACCAGAGTTGCCGAGAGTTGCATGTTTGCCATGTCTGTAGTAAATCATTTACGCGCAAAGATAATCTGTACGTTCATATGAAAACTATACACATGGTTATATGAATTGTCAATTTATAAACACTGCTCAAAAAATTAAAACATCGCCCCTTTATTCTCATAAAATTTGTTTTCGAAAATTAAAATATATTAATTTCGTATACAGTAATTCAAATATACTGAATTCTTTATCCAACATGTAACAAGCAGCATCAGAATTTCATTTTTAGGATTCAAGAAAATTTTTAATCATTTTAACTGTACAAATGGTTAGTTTTATTGACGTCCTGTTTTTAAAGCAACTCTAGGGCTATATTGGGGCGGACCTCGTAATTCTGAACTGTTGTCAGATGACATGGGCGGCACCTGAGCTGGCTACCCCCTCTCCATTCCTCACCACACCATTGGAAGTGTGTTTGACCCGACATATTTAACGTGCACCACGAGGGTTCATTGAAGGAAACTGGTCTTAAACTTGGAACCCTCTGGTTTCGAAACCGAGCCTTTACCTGGTCACCATGCCCTTAATTGTGCAAGAAGCTCACATGTTTTATTAATGTCGTATAAAATTTAAAAGAAACCATTCGCTGAAATACTTTGCTTTCAATTATTGAAAGTATTGTAATCTCCACGTCCCGAAATAGACAACCATTTGGCCATTAAAGTGAGTAAAATGATTTTATGAGCCAAATTTTGTAATGAATTAAAAATGACAGTTAAAACATGTGGATTTCTTCATTAAAAAAATGAGTCTTTCAATTTTTTATGTGCAGTGTAAAAAAAGTATTCCTATTTTATCAGAAATTATGATGAGTATGCCTTACAGTTTTCTTATATTTGAGATGTGTTCTATTTTTGCTCTGCACTGAAATGAAAGTTTTTAGGGTTTTTTTAATGTTTTTTTTTGTGTTTGTGTGAGTTATCTCGTTGGTTGCAGAAAACTGTTGTCTGAAAGTGTTTTCTTAAAGCATTATAAGTTACTATTGGAATTCGATTTTTACAAAATATAAAAATTGAAGTCTTCAACAGTTTTCTGTTTCAAATTGTAAAAATATTATGATAAACTATTTTTGTATGTATAATATTTTGTATAAAATAAAGGAGAAGTTTATGAATTATAGATTTTGTACATTATATATATATATATATATATATATATATATATATATATATATATATAATGATATTTTTAAACTCTAAATGTTAAACCTAATTAATTTCCAAAGCCCTATCTTAATTTAGCCCATAGTAATATCATTCTAAAATATTCTCTTATTTCCTGATCCATTCCCCTTGTTCTAATTAATTAATTCAATAGAAGCTGTGTAAAATTGCTGAAACAGATAAACGGATGTTACTTTCTCACTCTCCGTGGGAGAGATGAAAATTGCTGACCTAAACAAAATACTTTTAAAAAGATCCCTGTGTTTCCCTCGCCTCTTATACGTGTGTTATGGAAATCAGCATCGAAATCTGATTTTATAAGCTCTATAAAAAAATATTTTCTCCATCAAAGTCTTGGTATTTAAGACCAGGGATAATGATTTCCCGTCCCTTTTAGTACACTTAGCTTTTGCGTCAATTCCGTGTTGTGTCGTTCTGTGTTGTGCTCGTCGCCTTCGCTTGTAAATAATTCCTGCTCCTGTGATGGAATAAAAAGAACTTAAACATTCAACCTGTCTGCTCCATGATTTCGGCCACGACATTGCTATCTGCTTTCATCAAACAATTTAAATGTTTTTCAGTATAAAAGCGATGGGTCCCGCGTCGTGCTCCTTCGTCCACAAAACTCCCTCCTGGCTCTCTTCTCCGGCTGCGAAACGTTGTTCTCCTGTTGATACTCCGATAAGATGCAACTTTTGCTTCCTCCAACTTGCCTGAATCCTGCTATGGTGTTCCATCCCCTTATCATTTCTTCAAGAAGTAATTGCCGACTCTGCTATTTGCTCTCAACCAATCATTTACATTTTTTCCTTAT
>JAOUZG010006905.1:275420-321059 GCA_026289955.1 Argiope argentata
GAGGTATACAGACCGATAGAGAAGTCCCATGATTGTTTTAAACTTTTTAATGATTTGAATTAAATTAAGACAAATAATGACTTAAAAATAATGTTCTCGCATGATAACTTAAAATTTACGATCGAAGATTTTATTATTTTTAATATACTCTTGTTACTGACGATAAAAAAAATCATGCCTAGCTTGCACTCAAGTACGAGCACTCGAGATTGAAATAAAGCAATTAGTTAAATATAATGCAGTTACATCCATTTAAATGAAACTTAATAACAAGTTGACTAAATTAAATACAATAGCTAAACCAAACTATGAAGTATTATCAAGTCAGAAGATGATGTTGTTTTTGGGATGAAGTTTTTGGCGTCAACAAAAATCCGTAGGCGAAAAATAAAAATTCTACTATCTGCACGAGCATCTCAAAAAATCAGCTTTTGATAACCCGTTGCCGTTGAATTTACAAACGCTCCGATTTAAAAAAATAAGTTAATCACTGCGGCAAATAAAACCTTAAAAAAATGTCATTTTAAGCACGCGATTATATGACATGAAATAAATAGGAAATGTGAAAGATTAAAACTTTGTTTCGCATTCATTGTTTAAAAAGTTATTTGGATCGTTTGCAATACTAAAGTGACTTATTCAATGAAATAATTAAAATGAATCAAAATATTTTTTAACTTGCACCATCACATGGTGCTTGGCCGTTCAAGAAATAATAATTCTGGCATAATACACTGAAATATGCACAGCAGATTTCATTTTAATCTTTATTTTTTTTTTTTGTTTATAAGAATTTTCTTCTTTTTTGATTTGAATAGTGATAAAATAGGCCAATTTTTGAAGGAGACAAATCCTTTATAATAGGGATTAAAATTTCGACCTGTAGTGATTTATGAATGATTATTACACACATCATACATTTACACACATTTTTCTTTATATATTTCGTACATGAGAAAGTATAAAGAGCTAGTAAAATGCCCTCTATTTAATTCAAGACTACTGTGGAATATAATGAAATAAAAATTTTCACGAATGCTCCTAGACTGTTGAGGGGGGGAACCCCTCTATTCCTTTGAAAGGATTTCTTCACTTCAAAAGGACGAGAAGATTTTCCTCGTTCTTTTATTGCCACCCAAATAGTTTTGTGCTTTTAAAATTGATAGTATTAAAGGCATCCCCAAATAGAAAAATTAAATGTGAGTCTTATGTATAATGTGAATATTTTTACAATGAAGCAACAGGAATTTTTAGTTATGTTTTGTGTGGAACAATTGTACTTAATATGTGAATTTTGTGTTTCTTGTTGTATACCACTATTTAAGTTATGGGTAAATTTCTTATTAATTTATTTTTACTTTCTTCGCATTTCTTAATAAGCATATAAGCGTACTTCCCCTCTCCCCCACACAAAAAAGGGCAGATAATTGAAAAGGTTTTAAGAATTCTATTTTAGAATATTTCCGGAATACTAGAATAGTCTCTATCTCTGCTAATAATTAAGACATATGTGAGAGTGTTGGCCCCCTGCAGACCAAATCGTTTGATTTAAAGATGTAAAGCTTGGCGCACATTCTTTTGAGGATAGCAATGCGCATTTCGTGTGGAATATTAGGAAATTTTGATTAATTAAAAATTAATCTAAGTTTTGACGTTTTTTCCAGATAACTTTTAAAAATATTATCACACAAAAATTAATTTTATATCGTTTTAAAAGTTCAAAATTCTGCTTTTTTAATTATTCCAATTTAAAAGGCATTTTAGAACATTATTTTAGAATATTTGAATTTTAAAAACTCAAAGCACATTTACATGTTTAATCAAATATTCAATCTCTAGATATTGTTTTATTATTGAAGAAGATGAAAGATTTTGTTTAATATCTGGATAGTTTGCGGAACGAATAAAAAGAATGGAATTACAATATCACAAAATTTATAAGACAGATGCACTGAACATTTGCATGGCTAATAACGCTGCCTTGTCATGCTACTGATCTCCATTGGAAAGATTCATGTGGAGAATGAATAGAACATATGTAACAATATTAAAATAATATCTATAATGTCTTGAAATTTAGAGATATTATAGATATCAAGTTATATCTGAACGATTTAAGTGAAATTAAATAAATCAATATCGTCAACAAAGGGCATTTTATCGAAAGTCGGAAATTTTAGAAGAATTACATACGATTTAAGAGAAATTAAATATAATCATTATCCCCAGCTTATAAGCTGTTTATCAAAAGCAGTTAGTTATTAATAAAAAGAAAATAATATATAATCACATTTTGTTTGAATTAAATTTGAGCATGAAAAGTACAATGAAAATAAATTTTAAATTTAAATCAATGAAAGAATTTTAAGTGTGCATATTTTAAAAAATGATTTTTAAAATTATTATTTAAGTTGTAAATTCTGTCACATATGGCAATAACTCTGCTAAAAGCTGTTACTTCTAAATGAGAGAGAAAAAAAAATTAAAAGATTAAAGGCGTTTTTAGCAAATTTAAGCTGCCAGATTCAATTTCGAAATGTAAGCCTTAATTCTGACGAATTGCGGATGGTTGTTTTTAACTAACAAGCATTGTTTGACAACGTCGCTAGCTATTTTTAGTGACTTGTATGAAAGCCAGATGGTCGCTATTGCTTTCTTCTATTGGACATGTTCTCTCTCATAACAAGCGTAACTGTTTCTGTCAGGCGATTTGTCCGCTCAAGGCAATTGATTGGAACCTTTTCTCCCTTCTTCCCTGTTTCGTCATGTAATAGTTTGGGCGGATAAATGAAGATTTAATTGAATAAACTGTTAACGGTAACTTTAACGTTAGAGGAAAAAAAGAATAATTTGTTTTTACTTTTGAAGCTAACGATTTTCATTCACATTTTTTTATTACTTAGAGCATTTATTGTTGTGAATGGAATCCCCCCCCCGTTTTCCTTTTCTACGGGAGAGGAAAAAAGGGGAATTATTATTTTTTGAATGGTTGTATGAAAATAAATGAAGTAAAAAAGGAAAACAAATTGTTAAAAATTGGAAAAAACATTTTTTAATTAAAAAAAGCATTTAAGAAACATGAAAAGTCAGGCTTCGGTAGAAATATTTAAATAATTAAAATTTTATTGCATGATAAAGCATAATAATAACAATAATTGCATTATAAAGTATTTTCTTACTTTTATATTCTTTTTGTATACAGCTACTTCTTTTCTCAATTAATAATGATTAAAAAAACTTACAGAGATGATAAAGTATTAGTGGTTAGGATTCTTTATCGTTCTCTAATATCATATACCAAGTTTAAAATTTAAAGTTAAAAACAGAGTTAAAATGCCAATCAAACTATTTCAATAAAGTTTCAATTCATGTCATTTTCAGCGATATTATCATAAATTATGTCTTAACTAGCAGTATAAGCTATTCCAGTTTACCCACTTTAATAGAAGGCCGAAAAGAAAAGGAATAAATGATTTTTTTTAATTTTATTCTGGCATGAACATATGGCGATATATTAATATTAATATTAAAAAAATATAGTGTTCCCACAAGATCCTGAGAAAGCCCTTTTCGTTGACTATACTTTGCTAAGGAATTCAGAAAAATGAGCAGCTTTTACGATCCCTGATAAAAAAAATCAGTTTTTTTTAAAGAAATAAATCCATTTTTAGACATACGCAAAAGCAAAAATAATTTTTGAATCCGAGAAAAATAGCCGAAACTGGCGGCCGGATGGATCATTGGAAATATTGAATTTGTTTTCTTTCTATTAAATTAGTTATGTATAACTACTATTTCTTATTATATGCCCAAACTCCTTTAAGAAAATTTTTTTTTATCGGTCTAAATAATGAGAAGACGTTAAAGCTTACACTTGTTTTGTTCATTGTGTACATGAACCAGGATAATGGAGTCAAGTCTCATGACATTATAGTGCTATTCAAAACGTAGTTATTCTGCTCATTTATTTAGGAGCTTTAGAGGGTCTGTAACTTCACGATTTGATTTTTAAGTAAACTTTTTTAAAACCCTTTTACATTTATATGATTTGAATTTTTGTTTGGAGTAGCATTATCAACGTTATGGTTCTTGCGTCAGAAAATGTCAAATAATCTTTAAATAAACTACGCAAATTTTAGCGTTAGCCTTATAAGCCAGATAACATCTACGATACCGAAGTCGACTTTTGGTATAGTGACTATGTTACTCGGCTACTGGCCCTAACGTCGCAGGTTCGTACCGCGACCTTCAATCACTACACAGATATTGAATGGTTTGTTTTTTCTTCTTAATTTCTAACAATAGAAAAAAAGCATTCAATTCAATATTTAAGTAAACAATGAAAATGAGTTGAATTTCGCTTCCATAGTAAAATATATTGTTTAAAAAGGATTTTAAAAATATGCATATCAATTGCTAAATCAAACTGGTATCATAAAAAAAAATGCTTAGAATTGTTGAAGTCTCTTTTAATTAGTTAAAATCATGATTAAAATTTTGAAAAAAAGTTTCCTGTGGTGCATGCACGTACGAACTTTTGATATTAATATCGGTAAAGTTCATTTTCTCTTCAAATATCTTACTACATATCAGGAAGAACATTATTGTAGGATTTTCCATGAAAAAATAATGTTAATCAGTGAAAATGCGGGAACATATATAAAACAGATGAATTTAGAAACAAATAAAAATATAAATATTTGAGTATTACTATTTTCATACTTTAATGCTAGCTTTTAATAGGGGTACTTAATAAGGGTAGCACGTCTTCCCCGTGATCTTGGCGTCTGACCAGATTCGGACGTTGTTGTTCTTCTGTATTCTGTCTATGAGGTGGGTAAATGTGCCCTTCCCCACTGTAAAAAATGGTTGTGCAAGCAAATGTGACGCATGAAATAGCTAAGTCGTACTCTTGGCCCTAGATGGCGCTACTGAAAAAATAAGAGACTCTCACTCGTTTTAAATCGCTGACAGATAGCTGTCAGCTGGCTTGTAAACTACCATAACAAAAATGCTAATTTTGCTGCCATATAATTTTATGACATGAAAATAAATAATGACATCGATGCTCAATACTTTATTTGAAATCAAAAATTCAACCCTTATTTGGAACAAAAAATAAAAAGCAACCCTTTATAGTGTTGTATTTTAATTTTGTTACGACTCTGTAGTGTTATTTCCCAGCACACTTAGCTCCATTTAAAAAAAGTTTTATCGTATACATACAGCTCTATTGGATGCTGCGTAGATATCGGATCACTGACTCCCGGGCTTGGCGATAAACTTGGCAACTTGACGACGAATTTAGCGAATTTGATGACAAAATGGATGATTCTAGAATATTCAGGAATTTCGGTGATAAGAACAATAGCAGATGACTTCTGCATAATTCTTTGAGAACCTTCTGTGCCTTGTTCCGGAAGTTATAAGAGGTCGAAAGACCAAGTTACAGTCGTCTTGTAAAGAGTGTATAGTGCTTCTCTTACTTTCATGGAATTTTTTTTTTTCGAAACACAAGGTTACGAATAAGGCCATTTGGATGGTCTCGCTGGTCCACCCATGTTATCAGAGTAAGCGCCTTATTGACTCCCTGGTTCGGGGCAGTAGTAGACGAGATCAAACGGCTCTTACCCGTGACCATCTATTATCAATGACTTTTGTCGGAGGTGCTGAACAGCTCGAACTCTGCACTAAATGTTTTTCTTCTCAGGCCGATCCTGGCCACATTTTATCTTGTCTGGAGTTTGCCAGGAGTTCATGATCCCCTTTTGGTGCACCTCATCCCCTTAAGGTGAATGAGTTCAAGGGCCTAATCTAGCTCTGTGGGTCACGTGGATGAGAAATAACAACAACAGAGTGTTTAGTTAATTGTTATTCGAAGATGAGACAATGACGAATTATTTGGACCAGTCCAATGAAGCACAAGCTCAAATAATAGAGTTCAAGCAGTGAGTGGATTGAGAACTGAGTCGTGGAGTTTAGTTTTGAAGCAGCATCGAGTCGTGTGTTGAACAGCCAGTCATATTATGGTAAATAAGCTGTTGACTACAGCTAAAGAGAGAAGATAGTGGAGAATAGCCGGCATTTGGAGAGACCATAGTGATTGCCTTCTTAAATTCTCTCATTCTGTTGGATTCTTTATATATTGTTGTGGTTGTTTACTACCAGTTATTATTTGTTGGATGTTGTTTTTTATAAGTTCTACTTGTATTATTTGTGCACATCTCGGCTATGTTTCGACATATCTGTATTCATGCTATTAAATGTCGTTATTTGTCATTTACTATGCCACTATACACTCACTACAGCGCCCCATAGGTGCTCACCAACTTTAGGTATGTGCGGGTGTCCCAATCCCGAGGTACCGGGGGATCTTTCATTTTATGTTTACTCACCACTACGCCTTCTTTCATCTTTAACCTTCCATCCCTCGACGGCAAGCGAGGGCTGTCGCCGCTCTGTTTGCTTCTTGCTTCTCATGTTTTTAAAGGCTATTGGGTTTTATTATGTAATAGACGTTTTTCAATAATTCCCTTGTTTTACTTTAGTCATCTCAAGTTTTGTTTTTTTTGCTGTTTTTCTGAATTTATTTTTAGTGTATCTCATCCATCTAAACTTAAGCCTTTCACGTGGTATTCCCTCTAACCGTATGTTTGTCGCTGTGCAGCCTACTCTTGCGCCATTAAAATCAAATCAATCAACACTCACTACAGCAAAACCGACGATTTAACAGAATTTTGAATGGTTAAAATTTTTCTTTAAAAATATAATTGCATAGGGAACGAAGAAAAAAAAATACTTCAATGATAATAAACAGGAATAAAGCAGTGTATGCGAATAAATAGAAAGTAAAGCATTTCCGAATTAATTTTATTTCTCTCCAAATATTTTTACTTCTTACCAAATACACTTTTGCTTTTCTATATATACTCAGATTTTTACTTTATTTATTTGAAAAATAGCGGAAAAGAAAAGGAAGTAAAAAACATTTATGTGGCTTTTGTCCAAATTCCAAAGAAAAATGGAATTTCGTATTTGTGGACACGAAAGCTTAACTCGGAGAAAAATGTTTTGCTCTGATAGTTTTAAAAAAAGCCACCGGATTGAAATAGGTCACAAAGAATCTTAATCTTATTAAACAGTAGGGGAACTTTTCTAAAACCGTTTAGTACAATAAAAAGAAAAGAAAAGAAGGGGAAGAGGTACTGAATAAATTGAGTGTATAATTATTAACTGTCTACTGGTCAGAATAATAAATTTGAACAAGAGCCAGTTTTAAATAGGAAGAATTACAATGATAAATAGTAAAGATGTGACTAAATAAAGTAAAAATTGTAACTTGACTTATTGAAAATTGCAATACGTATAAGAATACTATCTGATGACAAAATGGTGGACGGAGATATCCCTTCTCGTATCTTCTGCCCATACCACGTGGAAGATAGTTGATTTCATTAGACTTGGCATGCACTACATTTACTTATATAGGAACTTTGATCCTTCCGATCATGAAACCTAGATCCTATTTCCTGTCCACCAGGTAGAATCTCATGTCCACTGAAAGACAACATGAAAAGATATTTTAATGACATAGATTAAGCTCAGATATACTAACGTCCCGTTTTAAATTAATATTAGGGCTATTTTGGGATGGATCTCGTGATTATCAAAGCTTCTAGATGGCGGTTAGATGAAGAAACTTATACCTAAGCTGGTATCCAGACTCCAAACTTCTGCATCGAACCAGCAGGGCAACATTTGATACCGAGAGATTTATGTGTACCGGATCTCTTCGGTGGAAACGAGTCTTGCACCTGAACCCTCCAATTCCGAAGTCAAGACCTTACCACCGTGGCACCAGAGTGTCTTAGAAGACTAAGGAACAGGTAAAATGTTCACGTATAACTAATTGATACTCATTAACCAGAGGAAGATTTTACAAACACGGATAAATGTACGTTGAAACTTATTCCTTTTAGAAGTAATTCTTATCATTGAATAAGATGGAAAACCTCGCTCATTTTCATAAGTAGCCCTTTGATGTTAAGATGTTGTCCTTTGATGTTGTTAATCTACCAGTTGTAACCCAAGAAGCTGTTACATATGGTATATGTACGATTGGTTAGATCTCAGGATTCTCCGGATGATGATTTGAGAAATGTAGCAGCAAGTAGCGATTATTAGAGCACTAGAAAAAATACGATACGCCTTTCTGTAGTCGATACTTGCTTTAGGGATTCGATTCACTTATTTCCGATTGAATGTACACTTCACAAGGAAATTCATTGCAAATCTACTTTTGATGCTGCTGAGCAAATATCAGTGGGTTTGGAATATATCTAATCGATTTGAGTGTAGCATGCATGTTACAGTTCTATATGTTAGACGTATGTTTGTGAAAGACAGTAAATATGTGTACGTGAGTGTGTGGAGTGCAGACAGAATCTATAGCACTTACAGATAGTTTTTCATTCGTTTACATTTCGTTTGATATTTTATTGCTTTGTTTGTTATTAGTTGTTTATTTGTTGGACTATTATTCTCGTGTATTTATCCCTAGAATCGTGTCTAATAATTGTAGAAACACATTAAGAGAACCATAAAAACTGAGATTAATAAAAAAAGATCTCGATCTGTACTCAATCCTCCAGGAAGAGAATTCATTGCACTCACTCTCCTCTTAATATAAGATTTCCAGCAAGTCATAGAAAAAAAATCTACAAATATCTCCTAATTATATATCGCCATAATTCTTGTAATTTCTGGAATATTCATTCAATTAGCCAAATGGTTGACACTTTTGTCATCAATGTTGGGAGATCGTTGTCCTGACATCCCTTCAGCATGAATCCCTCTTCTGTGTCAAGATAATAGCTGCACTACGGAAGTAAGATTTTTAATAGCGAACTTCTCTGCATTAAAACATAATTTTTGAAGAGATTTCAAGTAAAATTCTCATTTACTGAAATGAATGTTTTTGCTGGCCGATTCATGGTTTAAAATCCATTGAATATAATATTTCACTTAAAGATATGCTAAGGCATATCGTGTTGATTTTTGAACTTACTTGGGACACAGATGATTATCTGATGAAATTCTTCCGTTTATATATTACAAGTTTACAGTAAAAATAAATCTTATGTCCATTTTTTGAAAATTATTATTGATAGGGTATTTGGATATTTACCGAGTTAAGCTAATTATAAATTAAAAAGGCACTGATAATTGTGGATGAAAAAAAAATATTGCTTGAATTGAACGATTTTATTTTTTCTAAGCTTTGTATCCACATTAAAAATTTTTTTGGAAACTTTCATATTATGTTATAACAAAGAAAGTAACAGTAGACTTTTACTTTATCAATATTTAATTCAAATCTTCAAAATGTCTCAGTGACCATAATAATATGCCACAAGTAAGTCAGATTTTTGTTTGTTTGTTTTACGTCATGTAGTGAGAAAGTGAGTGATTTGAACCTTTCCCGTTGATTCCAAAATTTGACACAATTTTGCAGTTTTGGTGTCAAAATCCCATGCTACATTTTATTTAGCGGGATTAATGCCTTTTTTAATTATTGTGTATGCATGCAGATGAATGAAGAGACTGGAAAATGAGAATAAATCCCTGAAGTTAAGCTGAAATTTGGTACAGATCTCTACAATTTTAGTGATGAAAATCATTCTTTAAATTTCTCCAATTTTAGTTCTAAAATCAAAGAGCAAATATCAGTAATTTTAATAGTAAAATCATAGAACAAATTACGCCAATTTTAGTTATAAAATCATAGAGCAAATTTTACCATTTTTATTAATGGAATCAAGACCGCATTTTTACTTCGCTCGCTACGTTTTTGAATTACAGTTTTCACAAACTCATGGCGAAAAAAAAGGGATTCTAATTGTTTTCGAGTGGTTGCAAGTTGCATAAAAAATCGTTTGGTGGTTAAATAGTGTAAACCATTTTGTTAATAAAAAGAATTTAAAGGACAACTAAAAAAAATTGGCATCTTGACAATTTCTTAACCTTAAGTATTTGGGAATTAAGAGAGGAAAAAAAAAAGAATTACTTTTACGTTTCTTTTCCCTCTTATTGTTCTTTAAAAATAAGAATACATTGAATTCCGCTACAACGAGCAACGAACTGCATTAGAAATGAAATATTAAACATCGCTTTCCCACTGAGATGCATGGAGATCTACAACTGAGTCAATAAAAATAATTTCATTTTATTAATTTTGCTATTGTTGTCGAAAGGGGAAAGACCGTTTATCCAATTACAGTGAAAGATGTTTTTATGAATGGAAAATGATCCCTGCGATGCTTACAATGAGTCGCGGTTCGGATTTTAAAAGACTTAAAGTATTAGTAGACTTTTTAACTGATACATTAATATTTTCGCGTCCTGTTCCTTTGCATTCAAAAATCGCAAATATCGATTATGAATCAAGGAATTTTCCATTTTATCTTTCGAAACTGGAAGGTGTTGCATTTAGTATAAAGTTTCTTTCTCTCTCTCTCTCTCTTTTTTGCGCTTCAGTAATAGCCACCCACCCCGAATTGCGGAGCTCAGATTTTATGCAATTAAAGGATACTCTAGAGTACTTATCGAGCATCTTAATGAAAGCCCTATAATTCCTTATGAGTGAAATAAAGTAGAGTGGCTGAATCAAGATGACAGTTTTAGATTAGTTCCCTTCGGCTAAGCAAAAACTTTCTTATGCTCTACCATCTGAGACACAGGGACTGGTGCTAACTTCTTTTAAGCGGCATTACTTTGTCTATTTTTTATAATAGTAGGATTTTCTCTACTTTATATTGTAGTATATTATTTACTGACGAATACTTCTAGATAAAAGTGTTCTATTTTTACAATAAATAAATAAAACTCTTTTATGAGATTTTTCGAATTCGAGTCTATTATCGTTATTATGGATGGATTAGTTGTTCTTTTTATCCGAAGTAGTTATTTCCGAATTCGAGTCTATTATCGTTATTGTTGGTTAGTTGTTCTTTCTGTCCAAAACAGTATTTTTTTCATATTTATATTTTTATAGATATCGCTAGAGATGAAATAAATTTATTCCTGAAACTACTTATTTAACCCATTTAACAGATTTTTGAAGGGCAATGTATAGTGCCTCTTTCAGAACTTTTTATATTATTTCTTCCATTTGATGCATACCAATCTACAAAAAGAAAAAAAAACAATGTAAGATCATAAATAAAAATAATTATTGAAAAATATTAGCATTAACTTCTAATCAAAGAGAGAATATTATAAATCAGCATAAATATAAAATAAAAATTTTACTCCTTAGCTCATTAATCTTTGCTACAATCCAGAATTAAAAATGTAAATAAAATGTGAAGTTTATGATTTCATAACTAATTTTTTTCATTCTTAATTTTATTCATATATGATAAGTCAATCAATTTAAACACAAAAAATCCCTCTAAGGCCAAAATAGATTGAAATTTGACCTGCAGCCAACACTGATTTACCTTTCATCAAATGGTCGCCATATTCTTACCTAATAACATTTCTTTTCGTGAAGCTGCATCAAAGGCCTTGCTCATAAGCTCCTTGCTACTGAAAAAGAGTCAATGAATATAAAGAATGTATCAAAGCCGTATTACACATCACCGGGAGTACAACGCTTCAAAATTCATGGAATAAATTTGACTATATATTTGATGTTTGTCGAGTCACGAAGGATTCATGCGTCGAATATTTGTTACAGGAAAAAAAAACGTATTTTCATTATCTTCAACGTATCTGCAATAGTTTTGAAACTATAAATATTGTAGACATGGTTATTCCTTTATGCTAACCTAATCTTTGAATGCGAAATTTCTGTCATCTTTTAATAATTCAGATGCCAAATTTTTTTTATCAGACTAATTTTTACTGCACGTTTAATTAATAAAAAATTACCTGCAAAAAATATAATATTAACTGTTACCATTATTAGAATGTTAAATAAGGGCAAAGTTGAATTATTATTATTATTTATTTTGAAAATCGCCATTTTGATTACCTTGAGAAGTTCCTATTCTCTCCTTAAAGTGTTAAACGAAAGTTCTGCCAAGCAGATTCTCCACAAAGAAAAAAAGATTAACATTTATTTTTTTGGATATTAAGTGATAATTAGGAATCATTTATTATTTAAAAACAAGCAATATACATAAAAAATTTAAAACAATTCCTTAATAGGTCAACAAAAAAATTTCATTCTAGATAATTTTTATTAAATAATGGCAATTAATGTAAATAATTGATCAAAAGAATTATACCCGGCCAAAACAAAATCAAGTTCGTATCTGTTGAAAATAAATCAGAACACAATCAATTGCTCTTGAATTTTCAACGCCAATTGAGGCAACGCAAATGCGTGAATTTTCTACGCCATTTGGAGTAACGCAATACAGATAAGACATTTTTATATTTCTTTATTCTGTATTATTTTTTTCGAAATGCATAAAAATGATTAATTAGCAATGTTTAATTTTAAATGCATCAGACATTTGTAAAATAAACAGAATCATTTGAAATAATCTGCCGAAAACGTTTAAAATCTAACCTTATTAACCATGGGGAAAAAAACAAAATTCGTTACTTATTTGAAATGAAGATTTCTGGCGAGAAATTTAGTTTTTGGTTAATTAATGAAAAATAATGAATTAGTATTTTAAATAATTTAATTGAGACATGTATATAAATGTATCTTTTAAAATTAGTCTCATGTTCGATTAAAATAATAAAAAATGAGCAGTTTTTTTCTTAATAATTAAGCTAAAAATGGAGTCAGTTCGTGCGATTTTAGTCATATGATGAACGTAGCTGATCATTCCAATATTAAACTGCATCAGTCATTTATATTATCCTATGACAAGAAAGTATATTCTCGAAGAATGTTATTTAATTTTTTGAAATTTTTAATAAAATTTATTTTATTTTTCCTTGATTACTTCCGAAAATATTAGATTTTCAATATGAAGTATAATAAGTTTTTCACTATCTAAAATTTTTCAAAAAAAAATTCAGTTTTTAATAATACCAATTTAATAATCAAGTAATTTTCTTCTTTTTTGATATTTACATTGTTGATTTGAGTTTTAAACTATTTCTATTCTTTTCTAATATTTTATATTGTGTGATTTTCTTCCCTTGTTGAAAGAAAATTATAGAAGAAGGATTCTATTAAGTATGTGTATTTTATAAAACAAATAAAAAAGTGATATCACAATACTGAAAAATTTGGTCTATGTCTATAAATGAAACTGACATTCCCTTTCTAATAGAATTATGGTATTACGGGACTAGTCTCCACTAAAAATTGGGCGGAATCCTGGACATGTACCGAAGCGATTTGGCAGAAATTAAACATATCCTTGACGAACTTGTTGGTCATCAAAAGCTGCTAATTAAATAATAACACCAATTTTTTTCTATAAAATAATAACACTATTCAATATTTTGAGTCATCAATATGTTTGCTTCAATAAATTTCTCGAAATTCCAAATGATATATCCAGAATTAAAAGGCTTTAGAAGTCTTGCTTTCAAATGTTTGCAAACGATTATTTTGATTAGAATCAATTAATAAGGCTTACCTTCGATCTGGGAATTCCAATATGTTGATGTAAGTTTCCATAGAAATAACCTTTAAAAAAGAAGAAGGTCGAAGTACTAACGTTTAGTTACCGCTGAAGATCAAAGAACAAATTTTGCGCGGAAAACTTGTGGTCTATGAAAGTAAATCGATCAAGATATTTTTCTTGTCAGTAAATGACTTCGACAAACAGTTTTAAATATTTAATGTATCCCCCTTTTCCTCCTTCTTTATTGAATTTTCTTCGATATAAAAGCCATTCACAAATATTTTAAGTGATGCAATTTGTTGAATAACTTTTGAATGAATGAAAACGTGGCATCTGAATAGTGACGGCTAGCTGCTGAAGATGCGATTAAATCTGTAACATATTGGAATAACAAATGAACTGATGATCAAAAGCTATTGCAGGATTAGATGTGAAAAGCTCTACATTTTCGGAAATAAATATTGCTTAAAATTCAAGTGAATTGCATTTAATCAGTTTCTACGCTCCTATTCTTAAATAACACATCAGCGATATTCTGGAAATGCAGTCCGACAATATTCTTTTACAGAAAATAATTCTTTGTTCTGACTGTGTATAGGAGTGTTTCATCCACGTAAATTCAAGTAAATGTTTTAAAATTTGTAGTAGATGACATTTAATGTTAATAAAGTTTTTTCAAATATTAATTCGTTATTTTTTTATTAATTGATTAAAAACAAATTTTCTCGCTTTATAGTAGTTCTTTAGAGTGGTTGTCCTTGTTAGGTCGGGATAGCCTGGTTGGTAGGGCGTTGGATTCGCTTTCTTTGGGCTGCAAGTTCGAACCTTTTCCACAAAGTTCTTCATATCAGGAGTTATACCACTGAGGGTACTGAGTCAAAAGTAATCGTTATTCGGGTGCTCAGAGGTCCATACTTTCAGAAGCTACAACACCCCTCCTTCCGTTTTAAAGCGAAACACCAGAAAAACAATTGTAATCATTTAATAAAAAGTAACTAAAATAAAAAAAAATTCTAACTTCCTAAATTTTTCCTAATATCCAAAATAGGAATTGATTTTAAAAAAATGTTTTTTATATTACTTGGTATTAACAATTCGGCCATCCTATGGTAATTAAATACACTTTTCGTGACTTTGTACGCCGAGTTCCCTGCCTTTTTCTTTGCAAAAAATGCAGACACTCCAAATCGCGCATTTGATTTGGGATATGTGACATGGATTGATTTACGTTCGTAGTTTTCCAGCAATTTAAATTTTATTCACTTATTTAATGAATTTAAGATTTGGATAATAACCCATTATTAAATCTTTGGTCCAAATTTGGGACTTTTTTGAAATCAGAGTACACAAAGAACTTAACTATTTTTTAAAAAAAATTAGTTTTGTTTTCTATTAAAACAAAATATTCCACATTGTTTTTGATTAAAAAAATTTTTCAATAAACATATGAAGCTTAAAAATTAATACAAAATAGTAAAAATAAGAGATTAAATGAAATTTGCTATAAATATTTCAATGTATCATGTCAGAACATCATTTCTTGAACGGCCAAGCACCACGTGCTCGTGCAAGTTAAATTATATTTTTATTCATTTGAATTGTTTCATGTAATGAGTCACTTTAGTATTGCAAACGAACCAAAAAAACTTTGTCTCGCATTGATAGTTAAAAAAAATATCACATTTCCTATTTATTTCATTTCATATAATCACGGGCTCAAAATGACATTTTTATAGGTTTTATTTGCTGTAGTCATTAGCTTATTTTTTTTAATCATAACTTTTGTAAATGCGATAGCAAGACATTACTGAAAGCTAATTTTTTGAGATGCTCGTTCAGATAGTAAAATTTTTATTTTTCGCCTACGGAATTTTGTTGACGCCAAAAACCTCATCCCAGAAGCAACATCAAGTTCTGACATGATAAAAATTTTAAGTTCTTCGAAAGCTCAGGAGGTGAGTGATGATTTTAAATCGTAATTTAAAAAGTTACTCAGAAAGCCATTATAAAGTTTTCAGAAACATTGAAAGTAGATTTCGATCATGGACAATACAAAATTAAGGCATTATATCACTGAAGAAACAGAGAAAGCATTCTTTTCAATTTATAAAACACATTTATCTTGGTATGAAAAGTTAATGTCCACGTAATCAGGTTTCCCGCAGTCTTTGTTTCAAAGTACATTTGAAAGCAGAATGTTGACTTGAAGTTGAAATAAAGCAGGAAAAATCTCATGAATGTAATATGATCTTCTAAAACATTTCTTTTTTGGTTAGACATCTAGTTATTAAAAAAGGGGGGAAAATAGATGTTAAAGTTAATATGCATCTTGTATTTTTTGAAAGTCTCAAATAAACAAATAAAATTTTTTTATTTGAACAGATATATTTAAGCATTTCATTTTATATAAAAAAATCATTTTCTAAAAGAAAAAAACTTGATTACTTTGTCTATTTTTAAGTAATAGAAAAAGCACAGTCCAAGAAGAGGTTTCATTTTCATCATCTTAATTATTTGCAGAAAAGGAAAGCTTTTGATTAATTCATATTAAATTTAATTTGTCTAAGTTTTTTCAAAAACAAAATTATGTTTTCACTGTTAATTCAAATTATATTTGCTCTAAAACAGTATGTTAAACATTTAATTACAAAATTCAAAGATGAATTTTATTATAGATATGAGAAAAGGAAAAAAAGAAGAAGGTTTCTTAAGAAAGAAAATTAAAATATTAATATTTCGTTAAGAAAAGCGCAAATTAAATTACTTCAGCGAAAGTATTTTAATACCCAGATGATAATTTTTGCCCCAGAAAACTCTGTCGATATTACAAATAAGCAGTTACTGATGCACAGCTATTTCTTAGGAAAGAAAATCCCAGTAATAATTATGGAATCATATCTGTCAGAATACGAGTCATGTCTTGGTAGAAAAAAAAGCTTCATCTTGCAAAGGTTTTTGACTGGAAAAAATAATTTTTTACAGAAATTATTCATTTTAAATATATGAAAATTTTAGCTTTTTTCCAAATGAAAAACCTAAATTTCACTTAGTTAAAAGCAAGATTAATATAAAATGCATAAAATGTAAGCACATATAATATAAATTTAAAGGCATTTAATAAAAATGGTTTCTATGAACATCCTTTTTATTAGAATGTTAATTCTAATATTTTTGAAAACGAATTCTGTAAGTAGGTATTTTTTAATTTTATTTTTTTAATCTATACTTTTATTTTATTAATAGAATTTAAAAAGCAATGTAAACTTTTATTTTATAAATAGGAATTTTTTATTTTTTAATTATTTTCTTTTTTTTACCATTTATAGCACATTATTGCAAATTTCATAGAATATGGTAAATGATTTTTTCCGAATTCATTAATAGATCAACTAATTTTAAATTAAGATCTAATTAAAATGAATTGGTTAACGGTTCGTAAAATTCTGAAAATCTTAACTAGTATGTTGTCATTGAGAATATGACATGGAACTTCTGCTAATCAGGCAGCGGATGAGAGGTCTATTTCAAAATTCCATTTTTAAAAATATGGAAAAAGTTAATTTAGATTTAAAAAAATCATTTTGAAAATGTTTAAAAGTTTATCGTTTGATTTTAATTTACACAAAATGATCTACAGGAAGTGGCTATTATAAAGACTAGGTAATGTATTTAAATTAATTTAATAAAATATTAAATATTTTTGAATTCCATTTATAAAATTCAAAAACAATTAGCATTCCCCTAAGTTAGTATAAAATCCGAAAAGCTAAGTTTCTTTCATGAGCTAAAACTAAGCCAAGTACTTGAAACAGCTTTGGCATGCCTTGTTACAAGGTGTTTATGCTAAGAATAATAAAAAAACATAAAATAAATATATATTTAATTTATATGCTTCTATGTATGCATTCTTAAATAAGTACTTTTAAAATGAGAATATGGAGAAACAATTTAGAAATTGTATTGTAAGCATGTAAAAAAAAAATGCAGACGCAATCCAGCGGTGGCCACATCAAGTTTCAGTTCTTTTTGTTATTAATTATACAAGACAGCCATCAGCTTTCGGTAAAATTTCTGTTCTTAAAAACTATCAAATATTTTATTGTTTTTTCTTCTTATTTTTCTTTCACTACTACTGAATAAGAATAATTTGTCTCCCGGATCTAAGAAAAAAAAAACGAATACAATTTTTTTTTAAAAAGTTAATCTTTTATGCTTTGTATTTTCCACTAATTACTAGTTGACACTTTGTCTGCTGTTAAGTGTAACATTAGGAAGTACGATGAGGTAACAATAATAGGGTTTGTCAGATAATATGAAATCACATTCGTTGAAACCCACCCTTAGCGGACAATTAGGTCCAGTTCCTAGGCGAAAGGATGTCACTTTGTCTCGTCTCCATATTGCATGCACAATTTTAATTTGGTAAGCTCTTAATGAATTACATATCCATATGTAATTCCTGCCAAATACCCTATTCAGTTATTCATATTTTAGCTAAAGGCTATTTTTAACTTTCGTTTCGAGCATTTTTTAAATGCCTGTTTTATTTTTTATCGATTTAATGAGAAAAAAATCTCCTCCCAATATCTTCTATTTTTTTCAGACGGTTAAATACATACACCAATTATGATTGATCTTATCGAATAATATTTGCTTTTAAAAACTTAAAACACTTTTGTCAAAATGAGTAAATTGAACATAATTAGAAATTTTTTTTATCATTTTTAATAATTTTTATGCTTTTATGTACACATATATTCACCATGCGTGTGGAGCAATATAGCCAGTTTTAGCTTCAGTACCATTATAATTCAATTAAAAAAATTCAGGGCTCTGGGTGCACAAACTGGTCACCAAAGAAGGTTAGTTAAGAATTTCCTCCCTCTAGTAACGTGGTGGTGAAGTCTTGGTTTTGGAACCGTAAGAAATTAGACTCAATTCCACCGAAGAAAAATCGTGTAAGTGGGTCTGACGCATGTTAAATCTGTCGGGGTCAAACGACTTCCCGTTGGTGTGGTGTAAAAATTTAGAAAGGGGAGTACCTGTTTAGGAGCTGTCCTCGTCATCTGACCTCGATTCAAAATTATGAGCTCCATCCCAAAATAGCCCTAGTGTTGCTTTTAAAACGGGATTTTAATATAATTAAACTAAACCTCCATCTAGGAGAACGTGTACAGATGAAGGGTAACCTCTGAAATAAGATATTAAATTTTCTCGCCAGAGAAACAAAGTTCATAAGTATGGTTGTTATGAAAAACAATTTTATGTATATTGTGCAATGTGCGAATCGCCTACTTTCACTTCCTATTTGTATCGCAACATTATCTGTCTGTTAGCACTGCCTTCTCTAGAAGCGATCCTCATTTCCAAAACTTCCCATTCTTCAATCACTTCCCATTAATTAGTGAAGAAGGAAAGAGTTTTCGCACGCGGAAGGGGTGGAAAACCTCGCGGGATGGAGGGAGATCCTTCAAACTGACCGGAATTTCGGAGATCTTGATTAAGAATAGCCGGTCATTTGTGGCGAAACAAATGAGTCATTTGAAATGCAAAGCAGCTCACGCTCTTCATCTCGGTCCTAGTTTGAATAAGTGATCGGGATTTTCGATACTCAAGCAAATTTTAAACGACGACCCGGGAGAAAATGAATCATTTTGCCTTGCGTTATTATTAATTGAATTTGCAATGGTAAAAGTTTGAGGCGTGGCAAAGAAATGGCTTTAGTATTAGATGAATATTTTCCAGATGGCATTACTGACCTAATTAAAAAGAGTAAACAAAAGCCTTTAGATAATGTACGTATTCAAAGTATCCGTTTTACTTTATAGTATAAAAAAATCATAGTAATCGTGAAATATTTTTAACAGGAGATTTTGATGAAAATCTAGGTTTTACAACTCCCTATTTTCGGAAAATGTCAATCTGTCTGTCCCTAACATAGATGAAATAAGCGACTTTGAGCTAGATGAAATGAAATTTCATATACTATCTTCCCATCAAATTAATAGATTTCTATTGAATCTGGAGCAAAATATATTTAGTGGAATGTATTTTCCATCTTTGATCTTTCCATCTGTTTGAAAAGAAGTTAACTCGATAACTACAATATCAAGAAAGTTAAATGGATAAAATTCGATACCCATATTTATAGCGTAAATATCTCTCAAAGTTTCGGCCAAATGCAACAGAGAATTGATCAACTGCTCGGTCTGTGCTTTTAAAACCTTGCAAACACGAAAGTTAAAGAAAGCAGTGATTTGATGATAATGATGACGTGTCCTCTTTGCAAAGGAAAGAGGGGTGCAGTAGCTTGTGAAGCCTAACTCCAACGACCTGCGAATTACCAGGCGAGCCATGCGTTCCCCATTTTACCCCTCTTGCGGTTTCTTATGGTACTCTGAAGATGCATGTGGACGTGTCCGAAATTTCCCGCTAATTGTCAGTAAAGTGCCCAGGCATCAAAGGACCCCAAGAAAAAACAAGAGGTTGTAAAATGGGAGAATGCATGGCCCGCCTGGTAATTCGCAGGTCATTGGAGTTAGGCTTGAGGTAGACACACACAAACTCGCTTGTATAGCTCCTTTTTTCAGGGGGGGGGGAATTCACACACCTCACAGGTCAAAAACACAAACCTTTACAAAAGAACAACCATGCCCCGACTGGGACTCGAACACGAGGAGCCCCGATCACGCGGAAGACACGTTACCTTTGTGCCCGGAGGCCGGAAATCAGTGATTTAAATATACGCAGATTTAACATTCAAAGACCGTTCGCCATCTGTCAGTATGCACTTTCATAAATATGGGAATTTAATGCTTGTGATCTGTCAAAACCGTAGCGACTTAATAAATGAAATTTGGTTTGTAATTTTTGTGGCTACAATCTGAATTCTTTGTTAATTTTCGCCAGTTGGAAAAAAAACAAACTTCTAAAGCTCAAATCTGATTTTTAACCAATATTAACTGCGTGCCAGAAATTAATCAGCTAGAAAGTCATCAAGGATCACATATAAATTCAGTAGGGATGTTAAATTCACACCAGAGATTTCAAAACTGCAGTTCGCCGAGAAAAGCATTCGTAAAAGCCTAAAATTTATGCGAAGGGAAAAATTTTCACCCTCCCCTGTCCTCTCCCTTCTCTTAAATGAAAGAAAACATTTTGGAGACCCTTTTACTTGTTCTACTTCTCATTTTGTATTTCCATTCTTCCGTTTTTGAAGCAAATTTTAAGACGTTTAAAAATACAAAAATAAAATAGATGAATTCGTAGAAATAATAGAAAAAGCATTTTCAGTTTGGACGCTTAAATCGTATTTTAAATTGAAAACTTTGGAATTGATAATGTTTAGCACTGAGGGGAAAAAGTTTTTTTGTGGACATTTATTGCATTTTCCATTTCGATTGTTCAGTATTTCAAATAGAATTACGATGTAGTAATATAAATATAGATGAATTTATTTAAAAACATCAAAACCTTTTTTATATAAGTCATTTAAAATTCAATATTAAGCATTTTTTTCTAACTTTTTAGAGTTGAACATTGGGATGATTTCGTAGGTTAAAAATCTTGTTATTTACTACACTCGGGAATATACTCGGATATACCCGGGATACTCGGGAATTTTTTATTCTTATTTTGGTGTCTGCTTTATTTTCTTATTTTCAATTTTTGGAAGAATTGTTTACTATGTAGTTAATATAAAGATAAAAATTCCTAAACTTGTGAATTCAAAATCTTTTTCAACATGCTCATATCAATAAAATTCGAAGATTCATTGGGAGAATATGAATTTATAATGGATTGTCCTCCAATGGCTGTCATAGTTATTCTTTTTCTTTTGTTTTGTACATGTTTCTGAGAAACTATTTCTTATCTGCATTTAAGTAATGAATGAGGTTCGTTTTTTTTTCAGAATTAAGAATTTTTAGTTATTATGATTAGCAATCTGTATGGGAGTAAATTCAACAAAAATCGAAAGAATAATTACTAGATTGAAAATAATAAGGAAAATGGAATCCTAAATACAGTTTACGCGCAACATAATTCCTTTCTATATCCCGCTGGTAATAGATTGTGATGTTAAATCTAAGTTAAAGTTAACTGTTAACCCTAACAGTTAACTTTTAGACTGATCTATTCGAATTGAAAATAAATACCTTTTCATAGTATTCAAATTGGCTTTATACATAAAACACTTCAATAATTTTCTAATTTATCTACGCTGTTGACTATACAAATGCTTAACGTATTTCAGGGTATTGCTGTATAATCTACACTTTTTTACATATATTACTTTAACAAACAATAATAATTTCAATTTGCATATTGTTATCAGTATTATTTTAACTTTGAAAAAATATTTTACAAACAAATTGAATTTTTTAACAAACATATTATGGTAAACAGAACCAAGAGAATCTTAGTCATTGTGAAAACTAAGAATCAATGTTAAGATAATTTCTTTCTTTTTTAGTCTTATTAAATTCGTAATAAAGTCTTCTATTTTTTGTTATAATTTATACTAAAATTTAATGTATTATTTTTGAAATTGTTTAAATTTGAAATTTGTACTCAAAACTGCATATCTACGATCTCATAAGAAGTATCAAAATTAAAGTTATCTTGTTAAATATTCAAGTAGTAAAAAAGAAGGTTAACTATTTTGATTATTTATTTCTTCTCTAAACAAATGAATTAAACACTCTTCTGAAAAAACCATGCACAGATGTTTGATGCCTTGAAAAACTTTCTATTTATTGTTCTAATAAATATTTTAAAATTTTTTCAAACACTTATATTGGTATTTTATTTATATTGACATCGAAAATAACTTGTATTGACATTTTAATCATCATTATCTGCAATAAAAAATAAAATTTGTGTAGCACATTTGATTTGCAGCAAGCCATAATGAATTATTTTATTTAAATATTCTTACAATGGAGTTATTGCGAATGTCATCCCTGCCACCTGAACCAGAGCCCGATTAAAGCACGGGCATAGATGGCACAATTTGGGAGGGGACATCAGAGGGCCCCCCAAAATTGAATAAAAATCGAACATTTGGTCTGAACATTGAAGGGATGGGACTTTATAGCTAGTTTAGGCTCTAGTCAATTTTCTTGTTATATATTCATAATAAGGTAAAGAATTTAAATACTTCCATAAAGTTTGGTTCTTCATTATTGAAGCAGTGAAGCGGAGGGGGGGGGGAGGCAGAGAAGTTTTTGACCGAGCCCCCAATTAGGCTAAATAGGGCCCTGATCTGAACCATGCCGGCATGCATGCCATCTAACTGCATACTGTTGCAAGACCGCTGTGGCTTGGTGGTGATTCGGCATGTGAGCCGAAATATTTCAGGTTTGAGACCTGATTCCACCGAAAAACTATCGTGTAAGGGACTCTTGCCAGGTAAATGCCAGGTAAGGGAGTAGTGTGATGTCGAGAGGGGAGTGCAGCTCAGACGTCGTCCTCATCATCTGACCACGGTTCAAAATTACGAAGTACTTCCAAAAATAGCCCTATTGTTGTTTTACAACGGGACTTTAATATAACTAACATAGTTGCATGCTGTCATATTCTGGTGAACTTCTCATTCATTTTTCATCTTGGATGATTGAACACAAAATTTACTGGTTTGGTGCATTTAATATGTATTCTTAGCGCATGTACTAGCGTCATTCTACGTTTTGAAAATGCGTTTAGATCTCATTTTTTAACCACCTGAAGTGCCATGATTTTGATTCTTTTGTTAAGTTTCTACACAAGTGCTCGTTTTTTAGACACTTTATATAAAGAGGAGAATCGGGTATGAAACTGAAACTTTACTTTTCCCTATTTGGTCCAGAATTGTAAGCAGATGTGAAATGTGCCTGCTAAAACCACATACCAAATTTCATTTATCTAGTTTCTTACGTTTTTAAGTTTCCATCACATTGTTAAAAATCTGTAATACTACTTTCCTGTCATTTTAGGGTGAACAGTGGGAAGAGAAATTTAAAAGGATTCTTAATGGGTGCTGAATGAATGCCAGGTAAACTTATCGACGCATTTGGTGAATGAGCGTTTTGAAAAGTATTAGAAGTAAGGCTTCATATCTATCAGGAATCGAAATCTCATTCTTCTAGAAAATTCCATGCATGGTTGGAAAATTTATATAAACATGATGGGATGAATCGATTTAGTCAACTTATGCTTCTTGAGTAGAATTCAGCTGCTCATTGTGAGTTTCATTATTTTTTTTGAATTATCGAATTGTCTTCTTCTTATAATTTCAATTTTTATAGTCGTTAATTTTTGAGTGTTACTTAGATGTATTTTTCCTGTTTAAGCTTCATGTTTTTAGGAAAAAAAGGTGTCTTTTTCTAAGATCCAGCTTTTTTTCATTAAATTCATTTCCAGTGTTGAACAATAGTATACTTGCCGACAGACACATTTTTGTATCAATTTGTCGAGTATAAATTTGAAAGAAAATTTCAATGTCTGATATTGTGCTTAGACAATTGCTTATGCTTGCATTCTGTATATTTTTTAATTCTTTTTTTCAATTCCTACTATTGCTACTACACTCTCCCCATATATATCTATATGTCTTGTTCAAATTTTCAATGGTTATTAAAATACTTTTTATTTATCAATCGAGTTCAATTAAAAATTTTAAAACTTGCAGTGGATGACACTCGATGTTAAAGCATTTTTTTCAAATATTTATGTATTAATTAAATATTTAATACTTTAAATGGAGTTTTCGCAGTTTGTAAGGAAAATTGAAATCCACAGGCAGTAGCTCAATCGGTAAAATGCGAGGATTTCGGTATTTTTCACTTGAAGATGAAGAATGGGAGTACAATTTTTCTCAAAATCAGTCTTTTTTTTATAAATTATTTATATTACTTGTAATCATTTAATAAAAAGTAACTAAAATAAAAAATTTCTCTGTTGATCTAAGAAGGAATTGACTGAACTTTTTTTTATATGACCGGTTAATTCTGCGAATGATTCGTATTTCAGCGTTTCAAATTAGTTATTTTTGAATTTGTCTTAATAGCTTGATTAAAACATAAAATGAAGCTTTTGCTATGTTTTTGTCAAAAATGATGTTATTCGTCTCCTTTATTTACAAATTTTATTTCTTATATATTCACGCTGATATGATTCGATTAAATCTTGACTTCAGCACTATTTGAATTTGGAAATGTGTCTAAAGATCGAAATGATTACAAAATTATTAAAATCTATTAAAAAATTTTAAAAAAATTTAGACTATATAAACCTGAATTTCTCCTTTTTTTCATTTTCAATAGATTAAAGAGAAGAAAAATTTCTAAAAGAAAAAAAGACATCAGGACTTTAAATTATATCTTTTTAAATATTGTTTGACAAAAGCAAACTATTAGCAGAAAGTGCTCTACATTAAAAATATGACTAATGGTCGTATTTTTAAAGAACAATATTTCCTGTCGATAATGGTACATGGACATCATAACTTAAATTCCCGATGAAGCCATTCCGCCACACTAAATGACACAATAAAGCATTTTAAGTGCATTTTTTATACTGATTCTTACCCAAGATAGTGTATTTTTAACTACAATCAATAGCTTTTTTTTTGGAATAGTCACCTGAAAATAGTTATTGTTGACACTTACTGATACCGTTCTCAAGTCGGTGAATCAAAATCTATGTGATGCTTGTTAACTAAAATAAATGACTCCGCATATAGATATATCAAATGTTCCATTTATCACAAATAATACCTGTTTCTAAAAGTACTGGGACTTCTTCATACGATAATGCATTAAAGTACATAAAAGGGAAATAAAAGTTCCTTCCTTTTTTTTTAAGTTTCAGCTTCGGAGGTCTTCAATAATGATGGATAAAGGGCTTTCCAAACAAAAACTGGGTTCTTCTTTATGAATGATCCGATTAGAAACGGCGCGAAAGATCTCCCGTCAAAATGGCGCAAGTCAGTCCATTGTTTCAGCTGAAAACAATAGCTAGACTGCGTTGTCGGTCGAGAAGAAAAAGTGCCGCGTTTGTAAAAATGAGATTTTCCAAATAGGGAATGGGATTTATAAAAATGAATAAATTTTTGCCACTGTGCAAAGATTTTCTTTTGGCAAAGAAAAAAAAAGAATCTCTTCTCCTTCATCTGCTGTTCGTAAAACATTTGTGCGTAAGAGAAAAATTGCAAAGCGAAGCGAATGAATTTTTTTAATAATGAGAAAAATGAATTTGGTGATTTTTTTTTCATTCTTGAACTTTGCCATTTAAAACTTTTTTAAAGTGTTTTTTCAGTTCTTCTATTAAAGTTAAGCAAGAGAAGAATTAGAATCATTAGTCCATAAACGAAATATTCATCTAAATTAGTAATTTTCGTATTCATCGTAATATGCAATCTAAGATGCACTTTCTGAATTTTGTAGAGAAGGCGAATTTAAAAGATGATAAGAATATTAGAATGTACTGCACAAAATTTTAAAACTTCTGACAAAATAATATTATTAAAATTTATTTTTATTTGGATTGACCCAATTTTATAATATTATAGCTTATATTTGTAGGCTCTATATTCCTGATTTTTACTTTCTTGTAAATGAAGAATAGAGGAAACATTATAATCATCTATTCGAAGTCGACATTTGATTAATATCCAAGTATCGGACATCCCTGAATTCGAAAAACATATTTTTGACATTATTTTTTTTAAAAAATTTTTTTGAGCAGAACAAAAGTACTTTGATAAATGGAAAAATGATCTAATTAAAAATTTCTATCAAACATGAGGTGAAATCCATTCAGAGGAAGTTTGTTTGTCTGACAATTCTATTAAAGTTCACTTTAAAAGAAAATGCAAAGAGCTAGATCTATAAAATTTGGTATTGAAACTCAAATATATATATATATATAGTGTCTGTTCTCATACCTGCCCCTAAGTGGCCCTTTGAGACAGAGTATTTGCATAGTTCCCATGATGAGACAGACAGACATCAATATTCTGTGATAGTTTGCTAGCCAATTTAAAACTAACTTATATTTCATTTTTCCATTTTGAGTATGCGTGTATAATATGATATTTGGTGTATCTTGTGATGAAGAATCTAGAAGAAATCTCAATGAAATATGCCTCCCAAAAGCCGGTGTTTTCATCCGCACAACACCGTGAGACTTTCTTCACTACAAATTCTTATAGAATTTTGAATCAAATAAATGAGAGGGTGTACTATTTGTTGATCTGTACTTTTACATGCATTTAAGGCAAAAAAATTAACAAGCGCAATGGCTTTAATCATCGACATTCGATATGTTATTTTATGTTGTTCAGTAACAAATTTTGGCTTTATTCGGACGATAAAAAGGTATTAAAAACATATATTCGAAAAAAAAAGATTCAGTAAAAATATTAGATTCACGCCAAAAATCTATATTTCATCCCTATTATTCGATAATCCCAAACAAGACTTTTTTGGGCACACCTAAGGTAATTTTAAACGAGAGGGGGAGGAGGGCAATGTATGCGAGAAAGTTTTAAAGCAGAAAATCATGATCATGAGCAAAAGTTTGTATGTTTAATCGCTCCTAACATAGTTATTTACACAACTTTAATATTTGAACACAAATAAACCTTTCATACAATCAAATGATCCTGAAATGTAGAACTAAGCAGTAAAATTATGCACGTGATGCTCACTCGAGCTTCTTTAAATGATAACATTTTCTGTGAGCAGCAGAAATTTCTAGCGATTGATATATTGCGCATAAGAAAGAGGGTTGCATGCATGATTGTTGTTTTTTTCTGATTCACTTGTCACAGACAAGCCAGCCGACAAGGTCAGCGATTTTAAGCCCAGAGAGTGTCTCTTGTTTTTAAGTAACGCCATCTAGAGCCAAGAGTACGTCTCAGCTACCCAGCGTCACAATCCTTTTTACGGGATGAGCATCATTCAAGCATTTCTTTCACATATCCACAGATCGTAATTTAGACCTGAATCAGAGAACGATTACTTGTGAACGAGCACTTCCAGTACTTACACCCCAAAAATGACCGTCTTATATCTGAAATTCTACTCCCAATCTCTGAAGTTTCGCCGAGATTAAGATTTTGCTTTTATCCCAATAAAAGATATTTTACTTTCATGTTTGTACATTATCAGAATGTGTATGAATATTCAAAAACAATCAAATTATAGTTTTAAAAAACTGAATGCCGTTATTTCAAATTTCACGTCATCGTTTGAGAATATTATTATTTTCAAGGCATTGATTGTCATAATTAATTTAAGTCATTAACCAGTTTTAACAGATTTGAAACAATCATGTTCAGAACAATCAGAATACGAATACGTCGATATGTCGAGAATAGGGTAAATGGCGGATACATTTGTGTTAAGTTGTAACCTGTTGTTGGTGATAAGTCGCCAAATGTGACAACCATCTTAACCATTATCTAACGATCTTAAAGACGGAAATTGGATGCCCCTAAAGTGATAAATCAACAATTTTCTGCCCGTTTATTTTGTGGCTTCAAAATCCTCAAATCAGTACAGTATCATGTTCTCACATGATAAAAACATTTTAACAATAAATTTTTTTTAACAACATTGCCATTGACTTAAACTTTTGAATTACAAATTAAATTTCTTTTTTAAATGACTTTTTGGACGATAAATCCCCGAATGTGACAACCTTCTGCATTACTGTCTAATAACCCTAAAAGTGAAAAATTGGTGACTCAAAAGCAGTAAATCACCAATTTGTTGTCTGCGCATTTTGAGGCTTCAAAAACCTCAAATCAACACAACTTCATGTTATCGCATGATAATAATCAAAATATGTATAAATATTCAAAACAATTAAAATATAATATTTTCTTTGGATTTGGATAACAGTGCACACGTAAAAAAGTTTAATAATTAAATGCGTATGTGGTACCTGCTTTCCGCCATTGAGCAGCGCCTTTGGTGGAGGAAAAGGGAATTGCTGTCAGTTGACGTCAAGACGTGGCGATGCGAAGACGAACTATTCCGAAGTGTTTAAAAGACGAGCTTTTATTTTAGCTCTGAGCTTAATTAATGTAGTCTCAGCCTGAAAGGCTGTCATCTTCATCATAATTTGTGCATCATCATTAACATAACTATATTGCCATTCATTAAATTCTCAAATATCAACTAACTCGAACTTGTTATTGCTTGGACATCAGCCCCGCATGCATATAATTTTTTCATTAAACTCAAATGGTCACAAGTATGTTGATAATGAACACATAAATATGATCTTTCATCTTGCTGTTTTAGAGCACAGTTAAAAAAATTTGGCATATATTTAATTTATTTACCTTTTCTCAAAAATCTCTTAATCTACAAATTAGATGGGAAAATGATGTATAAAATTGTGCTTTATAAGCAATGGCAAATATTAATTATTTCCAATATTTTATCACTAACCTGTTAATTGGGTAATTAAATTATATTTAATTTGCTTTAAACTGAAATATTTCGTCATACCTAGTTAACAGGTTAATGTAATTAAAAGTTGTTTTCTCCTCAAGGTAATTCCAAGACATCGAAATTTGTAAAATTTAGATAACGAATTCTCTCTTTATAAATTTCGTAATGTTTTTTTTTCTATTTTTCTCAGTATAGAAGAAAATAAATAATAAGGATTTAAACTAAATAATAAAGAAATGATGGTGAAGATATTCTCGATTATATTATAGAAAGGCGAAACAAACAGCTTAGTATATCCTTTTTTTTTAATTACGTTGCCTCTACAATCAATTAGCAAATTATAATTTAAATGGTTTCACATAACTTTTTTACATGCTCTCTAATAAGGATGTTATCCTAGAGGACATTTTACATTAAGTACCATGGTTACAAAATACCAATCTTTGGTGTAAATTTTGCATTTCTACTGAATCTAAATAGGCAGCCTTGGCTAGTTATTTGGCGATTAATTCCTGCCGTGCGGTTAATAGTATCCGAAAATCGAACTTGTGTCATAGATATGTTTTTACCAATACACTGAATAAAAATTTGATACAAAACTACAATTACCCATACTAAATTTATTGCAAAATCCCATACTAAATATCATATACATAAACTATTATTAAATCGCATACTAAATATTACGTACACAAACTATTACTAAATCGCATACTAAATATTGCATACATTTACGAACTATTATGAAATCCAATACTAAATAGTACATAAAAAATGATTACGAAATCCCATACCAAATTTGATATGTTTAAATCACTGCGTTTTTGAGTTATCCCATTAACAGGATTCTGAAAACACAAACTGACTAACTGTCACCCCCCTATTTGGATTTGACTCAAACTAAATGGGCATTTATACTTAAACCAATAGGTGTCTATACTTTAGATGTTAAATTTGAGTAACGATTTTTATCCATTTAGATTTCAAAGTTTGTGTAGTTATTGTTTTAAATTATATTTTAACGGACAGACTTTCACCGAACGGAAATTACTCAAAATTTGAAAGAAAACAACAAATTTGTTTTAAATACCATTTACAAAATTTCACTCGTCTAAACTCAAAGAATTTTAGAATTATCCTTGTAAAATAAAGACGAAGGGATATATTGTCTTTCCAAAGTCAAGGAGGTCTAAGATGCGATTCGTCAAAATCTCCGGATCAAATTTTTTGATGATTACAATATTTGCTCTAGAGTTCGAATAGGAAACAGTAAAGAAATAAACTTATTTAAGCACTTTAGTAAAAGTTACTTGTATTCTTCCGATAGAAGAAACGTTCTCATAATTGAATAACTGATACAATATTTTTTAGTAGTTGATAGAGTAAACAGTTTATAAATTCCGTATAATAAACAATGCCTTTCAAAAACCTTCTAGGAAGTTAAAAAAATGGTTCGATTAAAAAAAGAGCCTTTCCCTTAAATAAATAAAAATTATTACGTAAAGGAATGTAAAAAAGAAACTCATTTAAACACATGCGGTCCAAAGTTAGTAGTTTACGGAACATTACCCCTTAGACCAATTTCTCTCTGGATGACCTCCGAGAATTACTTCACTACTTTTCAAAAATGATAGAGAATAGAGAAGCTTAAGATGAGGCAAGGATTTTATATATCGAAATTTTAAGCAAATAGAAGGGCTTTAGGATGCTGTTTTGCTTTTATCCAGTGTTCGATAAACATCATCTGAGCGGTGAACATGAAGTCCCCCCCCCTTTTGAAAAATGGAACGAAAAATCCTCTATTTCTGCCAAATATAATCCTTTTTTTCTTTCATTCGACCATTGAAATTTAAAACTAAGACTACATACTAGAAAACCTTCTTCTTTTAAAAATGACATAAAAATAACTTCAAATAAAAAGAATGCTTTTTACTTTGTCGTTTTAGAAGTTTAGAGAAAATATTGTGATCTTCAAAAAATTCGATCTAGAGATTTCAACAAATTTTCACGTTTTAAAGCAACCAGAGTTCGAAAAACATTAACTTTTGACATTAAGTTTGTCTGTGTATCCGCCTGTCTGTCTATGATCAGAATAATTTAAAAAGATTTTGAATTGAGTTGTTGAAATTTGGTATATGGACTTACTAACAAATTTGCAGAGTTTTGACAAATTTTCGAAGAAATATATTCATAGGAATTCAATTTGTCGAATTTTTCGAGTAAAATGAACTTGATACTACAAAACATGTTGTTGTTACTTACGGCACTTTACAAGCTGACTAACAGATCTTTCAGCGATTTAAACCGAATGAACGTCATTTTTCAGTAGCACCAACTTGGACCAAGATTAGGACTTAGCTACACGTACGCGATACAAATTCTTTTTACTTCATTTAAGCATTTTCATTCATTTATCCACAGATCGTTACTTAGACCTGGAACAGAGAACGATCATCTCTGAACCAATTTTTAAGGTATTGTTGTCTCAGTTAATTTGTCATTTATCAAGTGAAACAAGTTTGAAACAATCATGTCCCTGTCAGAATACGCATGCGTCGATATATCGAGAATCGAGTACATGGCGGATATTCGTGCCAAGTTGTAACTTTTTGTTGGTGATAAGTCATCAAATGTGATAATCATTTTTACTATTATCTAATACTCTTAAAAGTGGGAAATGGATGCTTCCAAAGTGATAAATCGCCAATTCTCTGCCCGTTTATTTTGTGGCTTCAAAAACCACAAACCAATAAAACATCGTGTTCTCACATGATAAAATTATTTTAACAATAAAAAAATGTTTAACAACATTGTCATTGACTTAATATTTTGAATTACAAAATAAATATCTATTTTTAAATAAATTTTTTGGTGATAAATCACCAAATGTGGCAACCTTCTGCATTTTCTAATAACCCTAAAAGTGAAAAGAGGATGCCCCCAAAGTGCTAAATTGTCAGTCTGTTGCCAACGCATTTCGAGGCTTCAAAAAACCTCAAATCAAAAGATCATATTCTCATATGATAATGCGTCCATTGTTTTTGGAAAAAGAATCATACGGAATATGAAAATTTGTCTTACTTATTAGCAATCAGGTTCTTTTGTGCATTGAAGACATGTTATTTGTAATAAGGCAATCAATAACTCCATCGCGGATGCCGGGATGTACCTTCTTGTTAGGGATCCACGCATAAGATTCTCGTAACTTATATATATTTCGTGTTTCTTGATTTTCTTAGTGTTAATCGTGATGATCAGGTAACTTAATCAATTCATAATTTTAAATGACTGGATGTTTCTTGCTTTTTTTAGAAGATAAAAGTTGTGAAAATTTTCAGTTTGTATTTTCTGTATAAATTATAAAACTAGCAATTATTATTACAAAAATTTCACCATTCCAAATGCATTAAGGTGATAGCAATATTAAAAATTGCCATAAAGCTAAATTGAAGAAGGTAACTGAACTTTTTTCCATAACACTTTTAGCGATCAGATTCATCTATGGTATCTATTAATCGTTAAAAACTGATTCGAAAATCTATATGCATGTTTTTAACTAGTAACAAGCAATTTAGGCTCAAGTAAAGCTCCATAATGACCGGAAATCAGGAAGAAATTTTTTATTTCCTTACACGATACACTATAAATATAAATAGCCCTGTAATAAATTAAGAAAGGATCAACAACATCATAATAATTTATCCATATCTTTAATGAGCATTCAATCGATTCACAGTTTTAAGCTGATTGGTCGTTTCTTTCTTTTGTATAAAATAAAAACTATATTAGGAAAATCGTCAATGTGAATTTTCAGAATAAATTATAAAACTTGCAATTAATTACGAAAAATTTGATGATTAAATGCATTAAAGCGATAGCAGTATTATATTGCTGACATGATCTGGGCATCCCGGTTTCGAATCCCGGTGCAGGCATGATTGTTTTTCATCTGTTCTATTTGTGAGATGTGCTTGTAATATGTTCTATTTGTGAGATGATATTTCTTCATCTGTTCTATTATGAATGTGCCCATCCCCATGTAAAAAGAGCTGTGAAAGCGAATACGACGCGTGAGTAGCTAAGACATATTCTTGACCCTAGTTGGCGCTACTTAAAAAACAAGAGATTTACTCACTTAAAATTGCTGACTGCGACAGTGATCTTGACCATGGCAAGTGCCATTGGAAATAACAACAATATTGTTTATGACTGAATTGTTGAAAGACGAATTTTCACCCCATAACGCTTCAGATGTTATATTCATCAGTCAAACATATTAATTGTTAAAAGCCGATTTGAAAATCTAATGCATTTTTTTATTAACCACAACCCATTTATGACCAAGTAAAGCTTTAATAGCATAATAGAATGAATTAGGAAAGGATTTTTTCCTTTCTCTATACGATAATCAATAGCTGTAAATAGCGCTGCAATAAATTAAGTAATGCTCAACAACATCTTGGTAATTGATCCATATCCCCAAAGGTGAATATTTCATAAAATATCGGCAAAAATAGATCTTGTCAGTTTATAGACAGCTGCAATTGTTCACACCGATACCGACTCTATAATTAAATATTTATTTATTGCGAGCAACTTATTTGCACCCAGCTCCCCTTTCATTAGATAAAATATATAACTAAAGGGATACATTAATGGCACTTTGGGAAAAAAAGATACTACATTCACTCCAACTGTGGAAAATTAATCGTGAATCTTTTTTGGAAATAATGAAAAATAACTTCAAATATTATTAATCGTTAATCTACTCCGAGTAATGATTAAACATGCTTTGCTTCTAGATAGAAATAAAAATGAAAATATTTCTATTTAAAATTCCAAATTGTTTCAACATTTCTCAGTTTTGTAAAAATCATAATTTTTTTTCTTCATAATTCTAAGCTAAATCCATTAGGATATTTTAATTCCCTACAGCTCTGGGCACAGATATATTTAATTTTATAGCATTTCATCAAAGGACCGGCATTAAAGTAAAACTGACGAAAATATGACAAATTTATGCTTTCACTTAATAAAATTAGCGAAGAGGTCACCTCGAATCTGTCTCCCGAAGTCCAAGATAAAACTGTAGTTCCCATCTCGCAATCCCTACCCTACGATTAAAAATTGTGGACCTTGGCTAAAGTAGTTACGTTCCGAATTCTCATATTTTTATTTAAAAGAACTTGCGCAAAATTTTTTGAGCCTTGTAGCACAGAAAAAACAAACAAACGAGAATGCATTTTCGGTGCCTTTTTATCAACCGATTGAATTAAACTAAACAATTTTAGAAACAAGATGAAATTACAAATTTCGCTTATCGCAGTCGTTGTGAAAGTAGAACAAGTTCAATCCTTTGAAATGATGTGGTTCAAAATAGGTACAGATCTATCAACAAAATTTTATTCACTTTGCTTTTTACATTTTGTAATCATCAACTTCACTTGAATTCTCATTTCAAATCTATACCAAAATTTGATAAATTCTGAAAATTTTTTTCAAGTCTGAATATCAAATTTTAATTCGAATTTCAAAGATTTTTTTTTTGTAATATCATGTTCACAGATAGAGAGACAAATAGACAAGCATATATACAAAAACGGTTTTTTTCTTGCGTGTTCAGAGACGTCTAAAATGTTGAGATTCGTCCCCTTTTTACCCCCCGACCATTTGTTTGATCATTTTTATTCTTCTCTTCTCAAAACGCTCATGTAAAGGTGAATTTTGTTTCAGATGCTATTTTTTTCCAATCGATTAAAACCAAAATTTCGCACAGAATTAGAATGGCAGCCATAAAACCATATGCCAAATTTTATATTTTTAAATTATTACGTTCTAGAATTTTCGCATTTATATGATTATTCGCGTTTTTATAAGATTGCATGATTACTCGTGTTTACAACTAAAACGACGGTCAACCATTTATTGAATTCGGCCTAAAATTTGATAGGTGCCTACAATATAAATTTTATATCTGTGCAAAGAATTTCATCTATCTAGCTCTCTTCATAATAATGACTTTAACATATTTGAATCCTGAATGCAGTTTGTTCAGAAGAAATGCAGTTTGTTCCAAAGAAAAATAGAAACAAAGGACTTATATTTTTTTTTCCAGTTCTGTGTCTCTTCCTAACTTTCTTTGCAACAATTTCGAAATACCTATCTTGCTCATATTTATGATGTCAGAACCCTTCAATTCAGTAGCAATCATGGTGTAGAAACAACTAAATTCTTACAGCTTTCAGCATATAATATCACAAATCCTTTTCTAAGAAATAATACTTATATTACTTGGAAACAATATTTATATTTGCACTAAGAATTGCTGCAATGTTTCTTTTGCCCTTTGGGATTCCAGAAGCGGCAATTTCAGAATGTGCCAATCGCATCGCCAAGTCTCGACACGCGATAGGCAATTGTCAAATTTCTAAGGGGGATTCGTTTATATTGAAGTTGACGTCCACTCGAAACATGAATCAAAATATATCTAGGATTTACAATTTTTATTTATTTGAGAAATTGAAACCTCCCTTTGAATTGGTGGAAATGTTGAAAAATTGTATTCGTTTACGAAAAGGAACATATTAGAACTAACATAAGGAATATTTGCTATATTCTAAAATTATAGATAATTGTTACTCTATAATTCAATTTTGACAAATGCAAAATTATCTTTAAATTGATATCAATTCTATTGAAATAAAATTTTTCTATATAAATTTTCCTATTTATCGACCTGAGATATATAAAAAAAGTTTCTAAATTAATAAATTTTAAAAGCAAGACAATTTATTTTGCTACCAGATACTTTTAAACTATAATAACTTAATAAGCTTTAAAAATTGATTTTTCTAATTTTTTTAATCCAATTTTTTTAATGAAACTTTGCAACTGAATGTTAAATGTAATAAATAAGTAAGCGTATGTCCCATTTATTAACATGTCTACACCTAAATAGAAATTTGATAAAAAAATCTTTATTTTTCTACTTCAACATGTCTCTCTCTTTGCCATTTCATTTTAAAACCTGTTCTATTAAAAAGTTCTTCTGTATTTATATCGTGATTACCCCTATCTGTGTTTCATCTGTTTATTTGATAAGGAAAAAAATACTATAAGTATTTATAAAAATTTATAAATTTCATTCTGTTTGTTAACAATGAAATATTAAAAATTTTACTGCTTTCGTAATTAGGAACAAAAAAATAAACGCAAACAAGCATAATTTTTAAGTTTCATGTAAAAAAGTTTTCAAACAGAATAATTTCTGTACAAAAAAACAAAATTTATCTATTGAAAAATTGAAAATTTGAAGAGATGCTAGAACTTAAAAATACCAAACAGGTTTTTAAATTATTTTTTGTTCTAGAAAAAAAATCCATATTTACTATTTATTTTATCGGAAATGCCTTAAAAGAATGTTTAAGATGATTGATCAAATGAAATTCGTTTCAATCAATCCGATTATAAGGTGAAAATTTGGAGATAAAAGGGAAATTAGGAGACCGTACTTGTATCTCGCTCGCATGGCCTCGAAGGAAAGGGAAATATCGAAAAGCACATAGTTTCAATGAATAATGAAAAAAGTCAAAAATTAAAATGTCGTACGTGTTTAGATGGTGACTGTCTTCAAAGTCTGTGATTTATAAAAATCACACCTTTTGGCTTTTCTTTTTCTTTTTTTCCTTTCCTTTTTTTTATTTATTGCATATGCAGTATAAAGAAAGTATAATAAACGTCAAAAAATTCTTACTGGAGATTTTGACGAATTTCCACATTTTAGATTTCCCTCAGTTCGAAAAACACCTTTTTGAAAAATGCACTTCTCTCTTTCTAAGACAAAGATAAATAAAAAAAAGTTGTGATCTAGACTGATGAAATTTGATTCACAGCTTTGAAACTAAATTTGTAGATTTCGACCAATTTTGAGCAAATTTCGTTCAAAGGGTGTCTGTCTATTTGGTTGTTCGAATATAATATAGCACGATAACTATAAAACGAAGAGAGCTAGATAGATAAAATTTGAAATTTAATATCTTTGGCATAGGCACCTTTGAAATTGTGAATGAAATCTGAGAAAGCGTTGCCCATCATTTTTGGAAACGTGTAAATGCATTAATTCAAAATCGCTATGCTTACCCCTCTTAAATATATCAAATTTGGTAAGTGATTTTGGGACTTTACAGGTGATCGGAAAGGTGACAAAACATTCTCTGCTTTCTTGGGAGACTCTGCCTATAGTAAGAGGTCATGAGAAGGTTAGTGTTGAACCACTCTAGTTAAACTTCAGCACTTAAAACTTATATGGTTCTATTGTAATAACCTAAATTGTTTTCTTGAGCCAAGTCACCGCTACTAATTTTAATAGCTAATTAAATAAATGTGTGTTTTCTTAAAGAGTTTAAAAATAAATGCAACCTATTTTATATGCATCTAATTAGTTTTCGGATAGCCGAACAGTTCAATACAAAGCAATAAACATATTTACAAATCTTAAAAACAATATGAAGATAAAACAATAATAGAAAAATAGAATTAGCTTACAAACGCGCCATTTTATTATAACTGTTTTCACTCATAATTATAGGAATAATTGTGAAGATGCATTTTCTTCAAATTAATGCTATATATTTTTAAAAAGATTCCGTTTTTCATGACAAACAATGCATATTGAAAAACCATTTTCAATAGTGAACCAAATTCCATGAAATGCTGGTTGGTCTTTATTACACAAAAGCACATGCATCCTAACAGTATTTATTTAAATTCTTGTATTTAAATTGATTGTTGAATGCGAAGAAAATTAATTACTGTGAATAAAAAAAGAAATTCCGTGAGAATTAGTATTGATGCTTCTTTTTTGCTCAAATTCTAACGTAGGTCCAGTATTCAACCTATGTTAAAAAATGATGAAAATGAACTAGTTATGTATTTTTTTTAAAAAACCGGTGGGAGGAGTCTACAAAAAACTTTCTCGCATATTACCTAATAAATTTATTATGTTAGAAAACGCTTCATGTGGCATTGGCGTAAAGCTGTTGCACTTCGGGCTGAAATTTAGCATTTTTACTGAATTTGTTCTGTCATCTTTGCAAAATTATTTGACTACTAAGCTATGGTATGCGTTAAAAGTATTCAAAAATCGGAAATGTGTTTCAGGCAAGTTTCACCTGACCTATTTAAACAGAAATTAGAAACTGATATTAAAGCATACCATAGCTACCTCTTTGCTTTATACCCTACCTTCAATTTAAAAAAAACACTTTTGAAATTCAACTAGTATATTTGGTTTCGCACATGTTTTTTCAATCTTTTTTTTATGCAAATATTCACAAATATAACTATTGTTTTTCAAAAATTTCATCCCGAACATAGCGACATACCTTAAAATTATAGTTTTCGCTGCATTTTTCACTGCTGTCTAGAAGTTAAAATATCGTAAAAGGCTGCATTATTCGGAAAAAAAAAGCTGGTTAATACAATCATTTTAAGGATCTCTCAGAGCCATATTTAACTTAGGATTGTGCATAATTAAATCACGTATTGGTTACAATTTTAAATTAATTTTTTTTCTTTAGAATGACTTTCAACGTTAAAAATTTAATCTGTTCATCATTATGTTTGTTTGTCGCTTGTTGTAAATGCGACGCTGATTGAGATTATCTTGATGAAAATTTTAATTCGGACTTATGCCGAAAATAGGGCTCACATTATGTAATTATTTGCTGGATAAATTCCACGAAAAATGCAATAAAATATATTTTTTGATTTTATATTATTTAAATTGAAAAAAACTATAAAAAAGTTTTTAAAAAGCTTAAAAACATTTGACAAAAAAATGTGGAGAAAATTTTGAAAATCTCTTAATTTTGAAATTTATTAAAAGATTTGCTGAATATCTCACAGAAATGTTCACTTGATAATCTAATTCAAAAATGAGCTATATTTTTATCTAATCCTTTGCTTGAATATATTTGTATTTTTAATAGCATATTTATGATATTTTATTTCGTGTGTTGTCCCAGTGTATTTTGTTATTATTTTTATATTATGTTCCTGTATCTGGCAACCAGTTTCATTCCTCATGCCATATTTGTTGTGAAAAGAAACGTTGCTACCAATTGCTTCTATTTTTCTATTTGTTGCTACTAAATTCTACATGTGAAATTGAAAGATGTCTGGTGCTACACATATTTTTCTGTCGTTTTATTTATGTGCCATCCTCGTCTTATTAAATGTCAAATAAACCATAGTGTATGTAAGAACTCTCCTCTGTTACTCCAAAACGACTGTCTAAATATTTATGTTTCACTGATAAATAATATGTAATTTTTAATTTTCTTTTCAAATTTTAAAATCTTAAAGCTGTTGTTAAAGTTTTTTTAATGAATAGATCGTTTTATTCTGTAGTTCAAAAACTACAAAAAAAAAAAAACTTTCAGAAATCGCTGCGCGAAATTGGAAAGCAAAGTATACATTAATTTTTAGTTTAACAAATTTTCTTAAGATTTTATCTAAATTGAAAAACATAAACGCAGATGTAAAATGGCATTAAACGGTGAAATAGGCAAGCATAAAAATCAATGAAACTTTTCAAAGAATGAACATAGATACAAGACCGGTTTGATAATGAAAGGCATTCAGAACTTAAGAATATTAAATTTTTAAAAATGATAGTTTGGTGAAAAGTTTACTTTGCAATATAGTCACTTATTTTAAAGGAACAAAGAAAAAAAAAACATATCTTTTAAAAACCTATCCTTATTGATTTCTTTTTCTTCTTCTTCTATTTGATGGAAACAAGCTAAGTTACTGAGTAATTTGCAAAAGAATCAAAACAAGCTAAGTTATTGAGTAACTTGCAAAATAATCAATCGACGAAATAAAAAGAAACAGCTGGATTGGAAATGAAAAAGACAAAGAGAGAGGTAAATATTCAGTGTACGAGAAAACAATTCTAGACACTATATGCCCTTGTTTTGATGCCTTTTCCTGGAAGAGGAATATTTGGAAATTCAATTTTTCCCTCTCAATATCTTAAAGTCTATTGCATGAATTTAAAATATTTTACATGCGAGTTCAAAACAAACTTTGTACTTTGAAATAGAATCCATTTTACTCTAAAAAGAATTTAAAATTACAGTTCTAGTATCAATATACGTATTGCTTTTATTTTCATCATAGAATAAAAGCAAATAAAAGAAATCAGAACAAAGAATTTGAAATATCATGTGAGAAAATTCTTATATGTATAATTTTATCACTGTTTATTTTATCGTCTGTGTTTATATTAGTACTACGCCGTCATTTACAAATTATTTCATTTGTATCAGAATAACAGGAAAAGCGAAGCAATTCCATCAATTCTAAATTAAAAAACGAACAATCAAGTTTTGAAAAGTAAATATTTCTAAATGTAACTTAAGAAATCTTTTTAATTCAAGATTAAAGCAAATAACCCTACTAAGATAAACAGTCTGCTAGAAATTACAATAGCGTATAAATCTATTTAATCAGCTAGAACATATTAAATTTTTTAAAATTAAGAAAAATCTGCATGGAATTCTTTAAAAAATTTTTAAACGATGTAAATATAATTTTTTGTTCATTAATTAACAGAAAAATAAAGACCCTAGGTTGAAGAAAAACCAAATTTGAATTAATTTCTTTCCGAAAAACTTGATTACAAATGTGAAAAAGTTTTTAACGAACATTTACTGCCTAGAAAGTAAATACTTGACATATTTGTAAAAATTAGGAAAAAAAATGTGCATTGTAAAGCCTTTCGCGCAATTTTTACATGTGTAACTTTTAAATAGCAAGCTAGCCTAAACATCTTATTATGTAAAAATTTTAACATTAAGATTATTCAATTAATGATATAATAATTACTAATACTAATATTAAAATTATCGAATTAGAATATACACTGAAGTGACAAAAGTCATGGGATAGCAATATGCAAATATACAGATGGCAGTAGTATCGCAGCGAAAAGGTATAAATGCGCAGTTCGTTTTCCAGAGCTTTCATTTGTGTTCAAGTTATTCATGTGAACAGGTTTTTCGTGATTTATGGCGGCACGACGAGAATTAACAGACTTTGAACGTGGAATGTTAGTTGGAACTAGACGAATGGGTCATTCCATTGCGGATATCGTTAGTGAATTCAACATTCCGAGATCCACAGTATCAAGAGTGTGCCGAGAGTATGGAATTTCAGGCATCACATTCCATCATGGACAGCGCAGTGGGCGACCACCTGCACTTAACGACCGAGACCGCCGACGTCTGTGTAGAATGGTCAATGTTAATAGACACGCAACACTTCGTCAAATAACTGCAGGAATCAATGTGGGACGTACGAGGGACGTGTCCGATAGGACTGTGCGGCGAAATTTGTCTTCCTTGGGCTATGACAGCAGAAGGCCGACTCGAGTGCCGTTACTGACAGCACGACATCGCCTGCAGCGACTCTCCTGGGCTCGTAAGTATATCGACTGGTCCTTAGACCAGTGGGAAACCGTGGCGTGGTCAGATGAGTCACGATTTCAGTTGTTACGAGCTGATGGTAGAATTCGAGTGTGGCGCAGACCCCACGAAACCATGGACCCAAACTGCCAGCAAGGCACTGTTCAAGCTGGTGGTGGCTGCATAATAGTGTGGGCTGTTTTTACATGGCATAGACTCGGTCCTCTGGTGCAACTGAACCGATCATTGACTGGAAATGGTTATGTTCAGGTGCTTGCAGAACAATTGCAGCCACTCATGGACTTCACGTACCCACACAACGATGGGATTTTTATGGATGACAATGCGCCATGTCACCGGGCCAGAACTGTTCGCGATTGGTTTGAAGAACATACCGGACAATTTCAGCGCATGATCTGACCACCTAGTTCGCCCGATATGAATCCCATCGAGCATTTATGGGACATCATCGAAAGGTCCGTTCGTGCCCAAACTCCTGCGCCATCCACACTTTCACAATTATGGACGTCTATACAGACAGCATGGCTCAGAATTCCTGCAGAGGACTTCCAACGACTTGTGGACTCCATGACACGTCGAGTTGTTGCACTTCGCCGGGAAAAAGGAGGACCGAAACGATATTAACAGTCATCCCATGACTTTTGTCACTTCAGTATATATATAATATCTATTGGTCCATACGGGCAAAATTTGAACTAATATATTTGAAATGGCAGAAGAATATTTCTGGTTTTTTTCATTACAGTTTTAAATATATTACACAAAATGTATTTTTACTTTATCTTAAAACTATTTTTCTAAACATTTGGTTTCGATATATTGCGCAGAAAAAAAATTTACATGTGAAAATTAAAAATAATTTAGATAAAATTACAGGAACAAAATAAAAAGCTTTTTAGAACAAAATCTAGATTAATAATGGAATAGGGTATTTTTTTAATTAATAAGCATCACATTTTTTAAAGTTATAAAATAACGTACTATTAAACTTGTGAAGGATAATTAATTAGGGATATTTCTAGAATAATGTTCAAAAATATATTTCAACAATAACTCATTTTAATTTGAATAAATACAGTTGTACTACCTTTATAATCAATGGAAAGTACAAAATTAATTACTGTCAAAATATCAGGAAAAAATTTCAAGTACCCAGGCTCTCAAAAATTGTGAAGTCCCAAGGTAATTTTCTATTTTGCTTATTTTATAATCCCGCCTTGTGAATAAGTGTCAATTAGTCAAGTATTTCTTTTACATTCTTCTGTGCACGTACAAAGTTTTACTCTTCTATATATAGCATTTGTGAAGACCTGTTAATTTCTAAATTTTGAGGGGTGTGAAATACATTTAAACGTGTAAGTGTTATTTTAGAAAAACAAATTCCTTTAGAACAAATTTTTTTACAAGTAAATATTTATTTAAAGGTACATTAAGACTCGAAATGAAATTGAAAAAAAATATCGACTTCAAATAAAGGTCAATAACTGATACTGCTATTATAAAGAAAGAAAGAACATTTAAGGTATCTCATAAAAATAGAGATATTCTGATCACTACATAATGTTTTTTATAACATAATATACAATTATATATTATTAAATGATATAATTGGTGGTATAGCCTGATTCATAGGGTGTTGGATTTGCATCTCTTGGGATGCGAGTTCGAACCCGCCAGACAAAGACTCTCCGTGAATGTGAGGTGGCGGGCGCACGTTAAATCTGTCGTAGTCAGAAAGTCCTCCTTGTCGAGAGAGATATCATTAGGGGTACTGGATCAGAGGTGATAGTTGCCTGTTCCAGATCTATATTACGTCTGTTGTTGAATGAACAGAATGCATGAATGAAGTTCGCCACGTAAAACATGTTTGTGACGTGTATGAGCTGGAAGTCAGATTTTTGCTTTCGGATGCTCAGGGGTCATTACCCTCAGAAGAAACTGCACCCTTCCTTACATTGTAAAGTAGAACACGAAAACAACAACAACAAATAATACAATATATTTTATTCCCAACTGTGTGCATGACATTACGCTCTCCTAAAAAAGTGATACGTTTCACTAACGAAGAACGTTTCGTTACATGTAATCATAATGCATCTAATCTTAAACTGTATCCCAGAATTAACGCAAGATTTGAATTTGCCATTATTTCTGCAGCAAAGTGTTGGTAACATTATTGCTATTATTATAAGTGTTGGTAGCCATTTGGAAGCTGATAGTTTAGGGTTAGTAAAAATGGAGTGTTGTACGATAAAAAAACATGTTTTCGTTGTTGAAAAATATTTAAAAAATGATGAAAGTCTGAAGACCTGTCTGAAGTATAAGTGAGTGATGTAAATTTTTATCTTAATGTATCTACAAATTTTGCAAATATAATCATGAAATTTTACAGATAAATAAAAGAAAAACAATTTACTAATCTATACTGCTGCAGCAAGGGGGGGCGTATAACATTTTTTAAATACTTGTTATTATTAACCTTTATGTAAGCCAAAAGGCATTCATACAATCAATCCCCTTATTTACTGAAATTTTGCGATTAAATATATAGTTATTAAAGATTTAAAATTAAATGCTGCATTAAAAATGCATGGTTATTATAAATTGAATTAAATGTGCATGGTTATTAAATTTTATAAAAATTTATAGTTATTAAAAGTAGTTTTTAAAAACATTTGCGAATCTTGCTGATAAAAGCATAAATTTTTAAATGGAAAATAACTAAATGTTTTTCATTCAGATAAATGAATGAAAACGATTTTACTAATCTATACTGCTACAATATGGGGGGGCATATGAAAACTGATTATTTTGAACTTCTTATTATCAAGCTTCAAATAAGCCAGAATGTATTCATACAATCACTCGTCTTATTTCATGAAATTTTATATGCAGAATTATACGTCTAGTTGTAACATTTAAATGGAAAAAAAATTGTTCCAATTTCTAAGGACAACCTGTAAAACATTTTTTTTGTTACAGAGAAAGATAAAGAATTATTCATTTTTTTATTGATTAGTGTATATTTTGAGAAAATATATCGGAAAGATGAAACCTAAACTCCATAATATTCCTTTAGAATAAAGTATGAAAGTTATCGTGTATGATCATAAGTTTCTTTTAATGGCCATAGTTTTGGTCCTTTATTTTCTTGTTAAAAATGCTATTAATCTTCGTCTGTTAATCATTTTTTATTTATTTTGAGTTACACTTGTGAGAAAATTTTCACAAAGTATTCTTGAATCATTCAGCCGTCAATAATTATTGAAATATTTTCTTAACTGTGACCGTTCACTGTAAATAAGAGTGAATTGACTCAGTAGATGGCGAAATATAATGATTGAATTAATGATAAAAGCTGTCACATTTATCAAAACAACTTTTTCAAGAAGTCTAAGAAACTCCTGTTCGTTGATGTTACATAATTAATAATCCAAAGAATTTTCATATTGTGCATTATTTTGAAGCATATTTGTATTTATTAATATTATTATGTGTGCATTTAGATATAGGGCCACTTGTGTTCACATTTTTCTTTCAAAAGTAAAGCAAGAATCTATTCTGGCATATTTTTAATGGTTTTTTTCCCCAAATCTGCTCCTTTTATATTATAAAATTATGCTTAGTTGATCGACCTATTAACTATTTATTTTTACGGTAGTATCAATCAACATACAATGCAATTGTAAAAATACAGATTTCATTTTATAAATAAATAAATCTTATAAAAAGAAGAAAAAACTATTGATACTTCATTTTATTATTGATCACACTTTTATTTAGCTTTATTTTTTATTTGGTTAATAATGAGGCTTTATGCAATCAATAAGTCCTTTCTTGATTTGTTATATATAGGATTTATCTAAATTTTTTTCATGCTAATTTCATTTTAAAATATTCACTTTTTTACTAATCCCATTCCCATTTTATATTTGTTATTACTAACATGTGCTCTAGAAAACTGATAACTATTGCGTTTTCTCAAGTTTCCCATCACCTACTCGTACCTTTCAAAAATACCTGAGTTTCCTTTTCTCAAATTTACATGTGTCAAAGAAATCCCTGTACCTACATTTATATATATATATATATATATATATA
>JAOUZG010006905.1:321159-354141 GCA_026289955.1 Argiope argentata
GATTAGATTCACAAATATATATATATATATATTTGTGAATCTAATCTTCTAAAAAACAATATGGGGAAAATCAACTTGTACAGAAAAAAATATTGATTTAAAAAACCTTGCATATCAATCTTTTTATTAAGTTAATAATTTCAAATTGGTGCAGATCTGGTGATGAAGACGATTATTCAGGAAATTATTTTAAAATATTTTTTTTACTATATATTTATAATATCATCAGATGTTAATGATTCAATTAGCTTATTAGTACTTCTTTTAATATTATTAATTTCATAAAAATTCGCTTACTTGTGGATACGAAAGATAATGTAAAGTAAAAAAAAAATGTATAGCCGAATTTATTTGTCATCAAAGTTCGCCTCTAAACATACTATTCCTCCATACTATGAATTTTATTATTTTTCAGAAAATACAATCTTGTTTTGAAATTGTACAAGGTTTTCAAGAAGCGAATATATTGTTGACTTTGTACAAATATGAAAATAAAAAAATTGAATTCTAATAAAATATTTATCTATTTACTGCAGTATTGACGGACGATGTCACGCATGCACACCGTGCAGATATAACAATTATCCATTTATCGAAGCATGACATGATAAGTGTTCAAACTGTAACTGTATCTGCTATCACTGAACCGCTCGCATTAAACGCAAGCGAGCGACATCGCCAACCAGCATTGATTGGATTAGCACTAATTTTATCAATTGCCAACGTTTACATTCAGCAGATTCGAGCTGTACCTGCTCAGGTATACTTAGCTAAATACACGAATCAGGGAGTCAGGATAAAAGTGCGGTTTCTTCTGTTTGCCAATGTGACCTTGAAACACTAGAAAGCAATAGAGATAAAAGTTTTAAATAACTCATATACAAGGTAGTTTATTTCCTTAGAAACATTTCAAAAGTAGCTGACCCCCATTTCGGCTTAGCTTGAAAGACTAATCTTAGCTTTAAGACTAAGACTAACTCTATGAAATCCAGTTCAACCCACTGCTTTTAGAAAATTAATCAACCCTTCAAAAAAATTCTTTCTAACGAAGTAGTTAGGTGGAGAAATCGAATTCAAAGTAAATTAAATTTTAATTACTATTTCAATTTTAGTTGGTAGTATAACATGCACACTTCTTTTGCAGCTTCTAAGTAGTAAGAGTTCGTTGAAATTATAGTTAATTTCCATCAGAACACAGGAGAAAAGTGAGCGAAATAATTTCTCTTGATGATTTTAATCAGAAATTCTTGCCAATAAATAAATTTGTAATTTTGTTATCAATTATAAAAAGTTTGGACTATCATTCGCGTTCGCATTGAATCAGTTAAAGTAGTATTAAATAAATAATGCATAATTAATTTTATATTTATAATTTGTTGTAATATTAGTTATTTATTAAATATATTAAATTATATTTCCCTTGACAGGCCGTGTAAAATATTAAATTTTAATATTATATTATGTTCAAAGTTTATAACTTATCTTCCAATCTATCATAGGAATTAAAGGCTCTTCTTTGTTGGTAAAAAAATTATTAATTAATAATTTTAGCTCCTTTTTCAAAAAATGTTACCGAATTTTCCATGATATGCATTCAAAAAGAAATTATTCATAATATATTCACAAAACTAAAATTTAAAAAAATAAACTAAAATAAATTATTGTTATTTTGACTTGATAAAAAAATTGATGAATTGTGAAATTAATTTAATCAGTTATCAAAAATGGAGGGGGATGAGGATTGCTGGCTCATATGTTAGACTGCCTTTATGATCAAAGTGACTAAATCTACACTTTTCTTATAAGCTCACTCAGGGTCTATCTTTAGCCGACGGCCGATTGTTTCGAATACTGCCATGGGAGAAAGTGATTCCATGCCAGAGTGCTACTTAAAGCTATATTCGAATTTATTCAAAATTAAATCAATTACAAGTTTATCTTTAGTGCAACAGTTTTCAGATAAATTTGATCTCGAATCCATGTTTCTGTTATCTTAAAATAGAGATTGTCACCAAGTTACTGCAGTCTTAAATAAGAAATAAATAAAAAGAATTGAGCCAATTTCTTCGTAAGTCAACAAAGAACATTTTTATTTTATTTGCTTTTTATTAAATAATCACAATTAATATAAATCATTTATCAAAAAAGGATTGATTTTCTCAAAAATTGAGCTCGCACTCTTTTCCTTCACATGCAAAATATTGAAATCCTCGCATTATACCGATTGAGCTAATGTCTGTTGATTTCAATGCTCGTTACAAACTGCTAAAACTATATTTAAAGTATTAAAAATTAATTAAATTTAATGAATAAATTACTATTTGAGAAAACTATTTTAACACCAGTGTCATCCACTAAAAGTTTTAAAAAATGTATTTGAACTTGAGTAGATGAATAAAAAGAATTTTATTAACGACTGAAAATTTAAGAAATATATATAAATATATATAGAGAGAGTGTGAACTTATAGTAGGAATTGAAAAAGGGATGATTGCAAAGGTAGCATTCAGAAGAAATTTGATAGGATATTATGAAAAGGAATGCTGGTTAATGTAGACCATGATTGATGATTTTACATCTTTTTAAAATGAGAAATGTATGAAAGGAGGTAATTTCCGAAGTCGAATCATTTATCAAAAACCTATCGACAAAAAGGAATAATTCGAGGTTTTCATGGAACATTTTATAATATCCAGGGGTACTATATTCCTGAAGTTTTTAAAGACTAATCTATCCTTTACTATTTAGTTTCAAACAATGAATCCAATGGGCTATTGGAATCTGACACAAATCTGCTTTTTTTTCAAAATAAATAAGTACAGAAGAATACTTTTGCTGATCTTCAAGTGGATTTATTTTGAAAGTGGATTTCACCAATGCTTACCACTTTGGCTGAAGTCTGTCAAGAGAGAAATAAAGATTTCGTGAATAGACCGGGAAATTTTTTTTCTCTATGCTTGTAAAATTGCAGTTCTTTAAAAAGTTTATTTGATATTTTATAGACAGAATTCCTCTTAAATAAGGTGATATTTGAAAAAGAAGTAATAGAGAAAAAGTAAATTCGGAGTATAGAGTGGCCAAGAAAAGTCTACATATTTTAAAGACTAAAACATAAACAATTGATAAAACTAATAAATTAAACTGTAAAAGCTTCACAACCATTGAAATTATTATATTCCAATTAATCAATGCAACAGTTTGTCACAAATAAGAGTTCATTGCGTTCATCATAATAAGCGCTAATCGGTAGCTGATAATTTTCTCTTGGCAACAAAGGTGACCGTTACTTATATTTGTAAATCTCATTCTTTCCTCTTTTCAAGTAATTATATAAGACATAATCACGAATTGCCAGTTAATGCTGATTCGACACGCTTACGACGCCGGCGTCCTGGCAAAGAGGTAGTGCTTCTTCACTGTGATATGGACGTCCCGGGTTTGAGTCCAGGTTGGACGTGGTTGTTCTTCTGTGTTCTGCCTGTAAAGTATGTGAATGTGACTCCCTGTAAAAAGAGGATGGGCAAGCGACTGTGATGAGTGTGTAGGTAAAGTCGTACTCTCGGCACTAGTTGGCGCTGCTTGAAACAAGAGACGTATATCTTCGGCTTAAAATCTGCTGACGTTTCAGCGGGATTTGTACATGGCAAGTGCCATAAGTAACAACAGCATGAGTTTACGACATTCTACGTCATACAGAATATCAATGAATTGCATTAGGAATAATGTATAATCGAAGAAATGCATATAAATTCAAACACGAACCTAGTTTGTAATGTGCATATTGAGATTGATATATTACTTCTTCTGTACTTTCAGTTCAATTTCATATATGTAATATGAAATTGTGTAAACGAAGAATATGTGTAAACGAAGTTAACACATGTGTTCATCAAAACTAGGCCAGAAGAAGTGATCTGTTAAAGCATCTGTCTCTCTCTAATCAGAATGTTATTTTTCTAGACCCTTTTCTGCAAACAGTTTTAAATCTTGAACAGGGCTGTGAACTTTATGAGTACTTTGATTTTAATTTTCAAACATTTTCATATATTTTATGCATCATAATATAGTTTTAAAAGACAAATATGTATTTTAGTAATTTTTTGTTGACCATTTGTTGACCAAAATTTCGCACAGAACCAAATTTTTATTAGAACGATTATATCTTGATTTTCGTTTAACCCGTTTTTTTTAATTATCGTGTTTACAAACATACAAATGCAGATATCAACTACTTGTCAACAATCAGTCTTTGATGCTAAAATTAAGTACTAAATTTTACCCACTTAGCTCTTTAAATTATTTAGTTTTCGTATTCGCGGAAACTCAGACAGACAAAACACAAATTATTGAAATTGAATTTCAGTCAAAGTTTGATTGAAATATCCAATTTACATAGACATATCACATACCAAATTTCATCAGAATAGATCAAATCCTTTTTTTAGTTCTTGCTTCCATATATATAATTTTAAAAATGCCTTTATTAAATTCAGGCAGGTCTGACATGAAAATTCTTCAAAAACCGGTTTGAATTTTTTAATAATAACAATATATTTTATCTTCATATATTTCATATACAAATAAATGTAAAAAAAAAATCAAAAATCATGTAAAGTTACCTTTTTCGTAATAGTTTTATCGTGCAGTGTCAGGAAGCCAACATTTTCGTCATGTTATATGAATTTACACGATATGAATAAGTTTGCATGGTCTCAATCTTTTATGAAATATTTAGCATGATTAAAAATAACCTATAAAATACTTAACAGTAAGCCTTTTGAAGATTTAAAAAAGGGTTGTAAATATATTTAATAAAAACTATTTTAAAAACGCATTTTTATTAATTTATTAAAAATTAGAATTTTCTTTATTGTAATTATGTTTTCCATACAAGCTTTTAATTTTTTTATTCCTTATCATAACTCATTACAAAGATCTGAAATGGAGAAATTATTTTAAAAATAATTAGAATTTTTACATCTATATCTATTGTTTTAATATAGATAAATTTTCTATAATTTATAAATTCTATCTCTATTGTTTTATCAAAAACCACAAATCTGATATATATGAAATCCATAAATTTGCGTTATATAAATAATTTCCAAGGATAAAATATATTATCTACAGAATATCTTCCTTCAACTGTTTACTTATTTAGCAAAGTAATAGAAACAGAGGAACCGTTATAATCTCATCATTATCTCGAAAAACTAATTCAAGAAAAATAGTTAATATATCTGATGGTTTTTGTCATATTTGTAGGGGGAAGGGTAGTTATATTAAATTCTCCTTTTAAAAGAACACTAGGGATATTTTGTAACCGAACTCATGTTATTGAACCCTGGTCAGACTACGAGGACGACACCTGAAATGGCGTCCCACTCTCCTAGTTTCCCTCGACAATAGTGGAAGGACTTTTGAACCGATAGATTTAAAGTGAACCTGAACCGCTTATAAAAATCGGGCTTTGAACCAGGTCTCCGGGAAGATGAAATCAGGTTTCGAACCTGAAACCCTCCATTTCTGAAGCCGATAACTTATCACCAGGACACCGCGGCAAAACTATGAATATAGTATCAATGAAATAACAAAAAGGTATTTTAGATTTTGTGGGGAAATTGTATTTGGTTGCAATGGTTTGAAATTCAGGAATGAAAATAACTTTGGACTTCACAAACATTCCGTTTACGCAGAAGAATTAAGGCAATTTTTTTAAAGTTAAACATTTTTTCTTTCGGTTTGGCATATTGAGGTTTCCCAAATGAGCAAATATCACACTACTGATTGGTAATTGTGTGCATGCAAAAGAAAATATATCATTAAAAAAACAGGGAAAAACTATCCCATCTCATCTTGAAACGATCGATCCTTCAATATCTCATAAGACTATTACATTTCATTAAAAAAATTGGAAAACTTTTTTGGTGATTTTTAAACAATAAATATGGAAGCGATGATGGTGATAACTCTTAGCCTATTTTTCTTAAAATTCTTCCGTGAAATTTGGAGTGGTGGTACTCTCTCTGATATCGTCCTCGTCATCTCACAGTACTTAAAAACGAGGAGTCTCAATTTATATTTATTGATTTTTGCAGACTTGTTTTATGTATCTGATTATTCTCTTGGATAAAGTTTTTCCTCTTAAATTCATTATTTGTCCGGGCCAATCATATAAAATCATTAGTTTAATTAATTAATCAATAATAAAATTATGATTATATTTAAATATTATACTGCCATTGAATGAACATAAGTAAATCAATATCAAGATTTTAGCACATCAATAAGTGTTTAAAAAATCAATTACAATTTTCAACTATTACCAATCATAAATACGAAACAAATAAAATAAAAATATGGAAAAAAATTATTTAAATAATGATCTTAATCGAAACGTCTCATTAAAATATTATGAGGCTACAATGAAATGATTTTTAAATAATGATCATTATCATTTGTTTGCTTTATTTTTCTTTATAAATATATGTCTTAAAATTACTTTCCCTATCAAAAAGAAGTAAAATAATACTAAATATTCCTGGAATGAAAACGAGTAGAAAACCTTTTTTTTAAGTACTGTTACGCTAACTTTTCGACTAAGTTAAGAAATTCATCTAACTAATGTCCGTCTGCACTAGTTATCCATTGGGGAAGTACATTTGAAATAAAATAGCAATAGGAATAAGTAGCAACAAGTTGTTATCATATCATAAATCATGCGATGATTGCTTGTTTCTGGTAATTAAATCGACTGATTCATTAGCTTTGTTTGATTTTTCATAGAACTTCAGACGATATGCATCAGATAAATACACATCATTGACCATCATGTCGTAATCTGACAACTCAACCCGTCTGCAAAATATCTTCACCATTTAGCCGAAAGAATCTTGGCATTCAAACCAAACAGGGAAAGACGACATTCCGCTGATTGACAGCTGACAAATGATTTGGTGGAACAATTACCAAAAATTGATTAGAAGACCCTGCACAGTTTTGTAAGTTGGATAATATTCTGTCAGGGCCAATGAGAAGAGACGACCATTCAAGAATCGCTCTGACGTAATAGGATACGTCACTGGAGCAAGGAGCGAATGGCGGAGCGTTCTTTATAAAGCTCATCTATGATTTGGATGAAGCAAGCAACTTTTTCCAGATTTTTGGAAGTGCGCTCTCTGAATAGTTCCAACAAAACTCCTTTGTTCTATCCCTTCGGGTCGTCGAAGTCCGTAAGTGCTTTTTTTTTCTCTCAAGATCGTTACTAAAAATTATTCAACTGAACTGTACGCGACAATTTAAGGTTTTGTCAAAAATGAAATGAATGAAAGTAAAATATGTAAATAAATATTTCAAAGGATTTCAAAATTTTGTCCAGACATTTCATTTGTATTAGAAGCTTTTAAGATAACGTAAGCAATATTATATGTCTCATTTTATATAAAATATATTCTTTTTATCTTAAAAATAAACATTCAAAAATTTATATAAAGATTTTAGAATATAGGATAAAAAAGAAACGAAAATAATTTGAATTTATTTTAGTAAATGCCATAATGGCCCTTTTTATAATCTATGCTGTAAATACTTTGCTGATAAATTAAGTAATTATTATACAGTCAGTACATACTTAGCCAATCAATTTCTAATTGTGTGCACTATGTATTGCATGCTGACCTGTTGTTACTATCGTAACTTGTAAATGAATTGGCAGGCGTTATTTTTCTTGTTATAGAAAAGACATTTTCCAATCATTCGAATTTGTTACTTTCTTTTAGATTTCTTTTGACTTGGTTTCTTTTATTTATACATCAACAACAACTATTGTTAATGAAGACTTAAACTTTAAATTAATACAGAATCCTCGGTTCACAAATTATATCTTGTTCAAAATTTAAAAGGTGTAACATACATATTATTTTTTAATCAAATTTTTATCTCGAAATAAAGATATAAATATTTTTTTAATTAGCAGTGAAATGCTTTCTGTGATCATTACAAATATAGCATCACAATGAAATTTTGTATAAATAGTAAAATCTCCATCCAGATTAATAGACCATTTTAATAGCTTGTCAGTAGATATAGTTAAAACTATTAACAATTAATTGAGACTTTATTGATTAGTATAATGTTAAAGAAAATTATTAAGGGTGTTATCCGTTTGATTACTGTAATTAATTGGTCATTTAAATTGTTGCAATATGTTATAAACAATAATTGAAATTGATCCAAACATTATGAAATCTAAATAACATTATGTGCTAAAATTTTGAAGGAAATTTCATAAAAACTGCATTTAAAATTCTGAAATGCAGAAAACGGTAAATAACATAGATTTATCATAGAATATTTTTTTAATTAACTATATTCAAAACATAAAGAATATATTTATGTTTCTTTGCAATCTTAAATGCATCGTGTCATTAATTGCAATGAAAGCTTTCAAACGAACAGTACTTAGCAGATAGGAAATAGAAGAATACTTAATAAAAATACATAAAATATAACTTTATTAATAAAAAAGTAATACCTAATATAAATTATATTTAATAATTCGATTAAAACAATAATTATTTTATTTCAAAAGAATATCAAAGGTACAGAATGAAAGAATCATAAATATTATTATTATCAAGGAATTCAAAATAATTTTTCAATAAGCAAAAATTGGCAGAAAATATTTATTTTGATAATTCATCATAAAGATTAGTTTTTTTCAATAGCTAGAATAAAATTACCATTCATTTAGAAGAGGTTTTATAGAAGAAAAATAATTTATTTCTTTTTAATGGCAGCATGTTCACGAGTATCGAGAAATCAATATATCAACAAATTATTGCTTATCGCTTTTGTACATAAATGGAAAATGGTTCAATAAGCAAAATAATTTTTTGGTTTCGTGCGAAGTCTAATAGCTAATATTTGCGGTAATGACAGTGAATAAAATGTTGGCTTTGTTATGCAAGTTATTCAGCACAAAAATCAATATGGAATTATCATCGTCTTTTTATTTACAATTCAGAATGTTTTTGAGTGTATTATTTTCAAATATGTTTTTTTAAGCTAGAAAAATTGTTAATAGTATATATGTATACAGAAATTATTGTAACATTTTTTTTGAATTTTTGTCCCTATTACAAAAATATTTATTTTCAAAATGTTAAAAAGATTGTTTTAATGGAAGTCAACATCATGTAATAGCAAGAAAGAGCTTTTAATAGGTTTGACAGTTAAATATTGCGTGTTATTACTCGTACTTTTAAATTTCTCTACTAATACTACTAAAACTATCAATTTTAAAACTATCTATAAATTTCTCCCTAATTTCTACGAAATATTATGCATATGCATAAAAGTAAAATTCTAAAGGATGATATTGTATGGTACTTAGTATGTCGATATATTAAGAATAAAGCAAAAATTTCAGATTAAATCCAAAGAAAGTAAAAATCAATTCTGTAGCTATGCACTTAGTTACATTACTAAAATATATTTCATTATTCTGTTGCAAACTCTGTTAATTGTGTGAAAGTAAATGATCGAAAATTGTTTTAATAGGTTGTATTCAGCACTTGTATTATTTTTTTTCCTTACTACAAAAATCCATTTATATTTGCATATATTTGTGCACACAACGTTTATATTAGTGCTTACGAGAAAACGCCTATTTGCATTGACTTCTGTAGTCCTGTAAAATTGTTTACTTTACATATATTTTCATAATGCACTAGAACAAATAAATTTATCGCCATTGGAAATCGACGAATTTTCCGCTACTTTCTTTATTCGTGAGAGGAAAGGGGGGGGAGAAAATATGAGCATTTATTTATCACACCAGCCATTGGTTAACATAACGTATATAATATTTCATTTAATTTGCCTGTTTTAAAAGCTTTTGTTCAAATATTTCTTTAAATCGTCAAAAATAAATATACCTATTTTAAATGAGAAGTAAATTACATTCGGTTTTGCAATATTTCTGAAATATTTAATGCCTATTCTGAATTAAATTAAACATTTTTTTATATACTTAATCGTAATCAGATGGAATTATAAACAGTTTTTCGAAAGATCCTGAAATAAATCATTTTATTGAAAATTGATGAATTAAGTAGTATATTGAGTTTTGAAAGAGATTTATACGTTTTTAACATTATTCTTTCTTTATAGAAATTTATTGCTTTGAAATGATTCAACAATTTTTTTATGAAAAATTACTGAAAATTAAATATTAATTTCGAGGGAATCTTCATATTTATAACTTAATTTCATGCACGCTTTAGACCTATTTAATTTATTTTGTTGACCAAATTTATATAAAAAAAAGAATACTGTAAATAAATGTAGTAGTATATTTATAAAGCTGATCATTTTTTAAACATTTTAATACAAGATTAAATATTTCTGAATACAAATACTATCACGATTAAAATATTTTTTAAAACAATATTCAATTGATTACTTCGATTTTAACACATTATTTCCTAATTTTGTTCATCTTTATCATTAATTATGCTTTTCGATATAAAAAAAAGTAAAAGCCTTTATTTTTAAATAATAACGATAATGATGTCATGTAATATATTCTAACTATCATTTGAATTCTGAATTTATTCAGTATATCATAAAAATTTCAGTGTGTTATTTACACCGATTTGTAAATTCAAAATCCCAAATTAGAAGCAAAACTTTTATATGCTTTTTATTTAATGAATCACTAGTTTCACTTGTGTATAAAAAGACGAAACATTTCCGGATCAGATTGGATACTAACTTCTGCCACCAAATCTAGCCATTTCTTATTAGGAAATAACCATGGGAAATGAAAGTTCTAATATTCAGCCAGCTATAATAAACGTTACCCACACCCCATCGACCTATTATTTTTTCTGTATAGTTTTCTTGCTGTATATTCGGTGTCATAAAACCACACGCAGCGTTGGAGTATCCATCTAATAAGAAAAAAACACAATTTTTACTTAGTGGTTATATTCAAAGATTGAGAGACAAAAGTATACAAGAAGAAATGTATTGACATATTTGTTTAGTATGTCAAGAGCTCTCAGAAGAGTTTTAATTATTAAATATTTAATAACTTCTGTACTTTCCTCGTGATAGAACTGTGATAATAATAAGAAAATCATTTAAATTTCTGTTAAAAAATTGAAGCCTGTTTAGAAAAACTAATTAAAATTTTTCTGGAATCCGTATTTTTATTTATTATTTCAAACACGCAACTTCAAGTCTTTAGAAGGATTGTTATGGTGAAATGCTCCATTAAATTATTTGGAAACAAAATTAGTAAAAGCAGAATTAAAAAAAAAATCTGAAATTGATGTACAGGCTGTAGGGGATTTAAAGATTTCGAATATTGTTGTAAAAACATTTAGCTTATTAATATTTTAACTTTTAACACATATATAGAAAGATATATTATTAAAAGTTAGAATTCTCAATTACATATTTTATTGCATATTGCTTAAATAACATTATTAGAATATTTAATATTATATTTTTCTTTTTAATGAAGCATTTATCTTAGAAAGTTATTACATAAAAGAAGCCATAAAATGTATTTTTATTGAACATTTAGAAATCCCTGAGCACTACTAAATATTACAAGGGGCTCACAGCAGTAGGCAACACATTACACAAAGGCATCACATACAGAACAGCTACTCACGCATCAAATTCGCGTGCACAGCCCCTTTTTTACATGGGGGCACATTCAAACATATCACAGATAGATCAAATAAAGAACAACCCCAGGATGCCTAGATGACTGGGAAGACCCCCTGTCTACCCCTGTGTCAGGACGTCGGCAGATGTATCGATTTAGCATTGAAGTATTAGTACGTCGGCGGTGGAAATTAATAGAGAGATTATAAAAAAAGGAATGAAAAAATATGTTATATTAAAATAGCAATCAAAGCAAATTTATATGAAGCAGATAATTAACAAATCGGAGATATTATACAGTACAATCAAAAAGTAAAATTGTTAAATAAAAATACTTTATCTACAATACTAATATCTTTTTTTTAATTTTAAGAATTAAGTAAAAATTTATATAATAGTAACTAAAAAATCTAATTATTTCGGTATATTATACAATTTGCAGTAAAATTAGTTACAATTTAAAGTTAATAATAAGTATTCTAGTTAAAATCTGTAGAATAACGACATGGTTTATGTTTCTGCGATTTTTAGTAAACACTTCTAGAGGGACAACAATAGATATTTTGCTTAATCATTTCAATTACATTCTGGTGGGTCTTTATTTTCAATTGAAACTCAAATAGATTTAAGGAAATATCGAGATCTTTTATTCCAGATAATAGTTAATTGGGAAATATTCAGTTCTAGCTCTCTGTTTTTTTTCCTTAGGTAAATCTTTAAAAAAATGTCAGAATAACTTCTTTCCCAGAACGATACTTAATGAGCTTTGTTCTTCTACCTCACTGAACAGAAAGTTCGAGTTTTTCAAGTCTTTTTTTAATGAAGTCTTATTTTCGAACAAGAATTTAAAATGCTCTTATGATTTGTTTTACAATTTCAGCCATAATTAGAGTCTCGCTAATGTCGTACAGTTTCACACTAAAACTCATCGTTCCCTAAAGTAGATTTTGTGAGACGGGTTTCTTTTATTTTTTACTTTTTTTTTTCAGAGAGTAAATTGAATCTCTGAAAGAAATATTATTGGGGATTCGATTTATTATGGATTATGTTCTTTAATGAAATGGAATTCTGGCTGAATATGACTAACTTTTTAAATCTCCACAGAACTAAAACTAAAAAGCTCTCACAAAACTAAAAAGCAGATTGTGGTTATGATTAATGAAGGATTTTTTTCTTGTGTTTTATCATCAATCTTACAAAATCATGCTTGTCTCCTTTTTTAATAATAAATTTGTCTCTTTAATAATAACAAGAACTTTAATGTTCTGAGCTCAACTAAAGTAAAGAGAATAATAGTGGAAATGTTCTGGAAAGCTGTGTAATTAAGACATTATCCTAAACATTATATTATAGGATTTGTTATTTATTATAATATAAAATTTTCGTCTAAATAGTATTTTAGGTATTTAATCAACATAAATTAATTTATTTTTTGCATGAACTGAAATATGTTTGTCTTCGCGTTCTCCTTTCAACGATTTATAATCTTAATATTTAGCTTATTACATAGGTGGAGTTGTATTCAGAACAACGTGAAAAGTGTATCGAATATTGCTTAATCAACCGAATTATTTTACAGAATCTATTATCACTCTTAGTTTTATATGTATATTTGTAACAAGTAATATAAAAAAAAATTTAAGTCAATTCCTGTTTAGGTGAGCAAAGAATAAATTTCTTCTGGTTAATTTTCATTAAATAATTATAATTAAAATAAATAATTGATTCATTTTCACAAGAATCGAACTCGCATTCTTCATCTTAAAGCGAAAAATACGGAAATCCTCACATTTTACCGATTGAGCCACTGTCTATTGATTTCAGTTTTCCTTACAAACAGCTAAAACTCTATTTAAAGTATTAAAAATTAATTAATTTAATGAATTAATTAATTAAAATTTGAAAAGGCTGTATTAACATCAAGCGTCATCTTCGGTTCATAGCTGTTATCTCATAAAAAAACAATAACACCATTTAGGTACCTTTTTATCGGAAAACTGTAGGATTCTGGATTTCTCCTTAGGGCTCTTCAGTGATTCGCCAAGGCTCCTCCAGTTACTGATTTATTATAACAGAAAGCAAATGAATCGTTGGCATTCTTAAATAATCGACTTCTTATAAATCAAGGATATTTCACAGTACAAATTTTCAAAGAATTTGGTAGGATTAATACAAAACTAAAGCCATTTTGCAATAGATTATTGCAATAGATTATTTCGATTATTTCGCCAAAGGGAAAAGTTGTTGCGTTAAAATCTATTTTAATATCTGACTTTTCGATTCTTTGCCTCCAATTATATTTGATTTTGATAACGCCTGAATGCTAAAACATATATAAATATCAGATATAGAAAGATTCATTTAAATACAGTGGAATCAATATATTTGTAGGATACCCATATCTAACTTATTTCTTACAAACGCCTATTATATTCATAATATCTCTTGCTGGAAATATGTAAAAAGAAAAAATTGTAATATTTAAAAGTAGCATTTATGCTGTACGAGTTCTAGAATTTGAATAAACGCATTCCTTGAATTATGTTTGTCCAACAGTGTGTTTGTGAACAGGAATTTTTTTAAAAGATATAGAGAACTGGAAAAATATTGAGAAATAAAATTCAAAATTCACTTGACTTCATTTGGTTTTACGTTAATATAAATTCCGAGATAAGATAAACATCCAGATAAATATAAATAACCACATAATTTAATCTTCATAGTTAGGATAATTGGCCAGACTAGAGAACCAGTCTCCAAGCGCTAATCATTGGTCAAAAATATGTTATTTTAAAATTCGTGGTCTTAAGATATAAGGGTCGACTGCCTCTCATCATTGTCTATTTTTGAGAGATTAAGAAAATTGAAGCCTTTGCTCGCTCTGGACACCGTAACTGGACTAATATCACAAATTCTCTTCATCACTTTTCAAGAAAATCCAGCAAACCAGAATACTCATATTTATTTTTAAAGCATAATTTAAAATAATATTTTCGTTTCTGGAATAAGATATAATTATTCAAAATTGTTTACATGACTTAACATTATGAACAATCGGTCGTCGAAGTCGATTATTATGATTTTATTATCAAAATCTTACATCAGTATCAAATTTTGAATCATATTCGTTAAAGGAATAGGCATTTCTTTGTAAGCCTGTCCGTCTGAATGTGAACATTGTACCCAAAAACAAAGCAAGTTTGATTTTTTAAAAATGAAATGCAGCAATGACACTAAAATTTTAAATCTGTATCAAATTTTATATATATCGCTTAAAAGGAAGAGATCAATATAAATATTTGATTTTATTCACAATTCTGCCAAATTTAGTGAACTTTCATAGTTTTTAAGTAGAGGGATACTTCCATTTAATTGTAATATCTTATTGCAATTATAACTTTAACATGACATTTCACTCTTTTTCGTCACTTACAATATACAAAATTTTCTGAAGTACCTAAGGGATTTTTAAATTGGTAAAATAATGGATACAATTTTGACAGATTTAAGATATATCATTATCTATTAGGGCAACAGCGAAAAAAAATCCTTAGGGGATTTGTTTTGCTTTGTTTTAAAATCTGTTTAATTATTTTTCCCCTGGATTTGTTTAAATCTGTTTAATTATTTATTGGAAAACATTAATAATAATAAAAGTTGAGAAAGAAGACAATAAATGATTATTAAGCAATAGACACTCAAGTTGGGAGACCAGCTCAGATGATATAAAAATTCGTTCACCATGGAATCGTTTCACAATAACTGATGGCGAAAAACGGGAGATTCCTCCTGCAGATTTCAGAAATGGCTAGACATGAGGATTTCGAGTACAGCCCAATGTGTAATCAGGTTTTTTTCCTTCTTTTTTTCGCTTTTCCTCATGCTAAACTCATTGAATAGTGATATGGAGGTTTTTATCCTTCACTGTCTCTCATTATTATTTGCTTCTGTTGATCTTACACTAAAAACTGATTTGGTTTAACATAATGTATTTTTTTTAATTACAAATCACACATCTAAAAAATAATGCAATAAAATTCTAAAATATAATTAAAAAGAGAGTTTTGGAGTATTTAAGTTAAAGTTCACAAAAATTGAATTTTAACTAATTAACCTTTTGTAATACTAATCGGCATTGAACTGCTGTTAGCATAGATTGACTTTAATGTGATGAATTACTCCTAGGCAGTGAATACTTTGAATTTCCAACAAATTTAAAATGGTGTGAAATTCTTGCTATTATTACCCAACACTTTTAAGAGGAGTGCTGGATCAAAAGAGAACATCGATCATTTACTTTTCTGCAATGCTAATACATTTTCAATTTAAAAATTTTAAACATACTACACTATGTAATTTAACTTTAACTGCAAGCGATTTTTAGAATTTGTTCAGATTCCGTAGAGAATTAGTCACCTAACGGTTACTTTATTTAGTCAGTAAATATTGTGTAGCTTTGCTAATACGTTACAAATAAGGAAAGGCTGTACTTAAGCAAATGCTTATATACACGCAGTTCTTTACTGAATTCTAAAATATTTAAATAAGCGATTCTTTCACGAGCTATACAAACTTTGTGATAGGTACTAATTTGTAAATTTGAAAAGTGTCATCTACAACTTTAATGATTCATAATTAAACTGTTGTTTATATTATTTTCTATTGTACTGCAAGACTCATATAATAAATTTGTTTTATTACGTAAACTAACGAAATATTCTACTCCTAATAATAGTTTTCGTTTTTTAAACTACAAAAAATTCTACTTTTTTTCATAACATATGTCATAAAAAAAGGCTTTGATTCTTAAAAAGAAAAATTTGCGAAAACACGCTTTCACTCATAAAAAATATGATTTTCTAGATATTAGAAAAAAGTGAACGAACGAATCATAATTACATGATAACAATCTGATGTGATTATGATATGCAATATAATGACTGGTCCTTATATTGGAAGTAGGTTCAAAGCTGAAGTTAATATAGTATTATAAGGATAATGTATAAGTTATGTGCATGTGCAATTATGAATTCTTGGATACTTTATGCATTTTTTCACCTTACAAAGGTTAGTGAGCTTTTGGATCAGCAGTAGAGATTAGAAAGGGTAAAGTGATGAAAAGTACTATTGTGAAATATACTTAAATTATTTTTAAAAAATCACAAAAGAATAAGATTATAAGGATAATAAGAAAGTATTTTAATTATAATAAGAAAAAATGTAGCATAAAGTAAAATAGCACTGAAAAATATGTTTGTAAAATTTAATGGTTTTTACTTCCTCGTATGTAAAGTAAAAAAAGATTGTATTGTAATCATGAAATGTCAAATTCAGGATTTCGAAGAATCTCCATGATTCAGATCTTCTTCGGAGTTCGAAAAACAAATTTTGGAGTTGTATCCGTCTGTCATTGAAAGCAATAACTCGAAAATGCTTTTAATTAAAAATATAAAACTGGCGTATTAGTAACGGCTACCCCAAATATATATTTTTTTAATCAAGTAATTAAGGGCTATACTTTCAGTGAAAGTGTATCCGACCGATTATCCTTGTACAAGAAAAAATGCTCAACGCAATTTGGTAACTCTTAGTTCATGCCAAAACGTGATGGCCCATACTTGAGTCTCACTCAAAAATCTCCTGCTTACATTATTGAAAATAAAACCATCTGAACACACAGCAATTTATCCTATATCTACACTTCTACCCTTTAAACACAAGGATGCATCTCTAATTGCTCCGCTTAGAAGCCAGTTCGACCACGGCAATTTGGTAACTATTTGCCAAATGGTCCGTTCTGTAGTGCGCCAACGTACATACACCAATGCTTTCTCCTTTATTACTTTCTTGTAATGTAGAGAAAATATAGTAATCATCAAAAAATTCGAACTCGAAATTTTGATGTTTCTCGTCGTTTTAGACCCTCTCGAGTTTGAAAAGTGCATCTCTGGCATTATATTTATTTGTCTGTCTTCTGTGACCAAGATAACTCAAAAATGAATGAAATTTGGTGTACTGCCTTTACATCAAATTCGTAGATTTCTGCCACAATTTGAGCAAAATCTGCTTGGAGGAAATTCGTCTGTATGGATATTCGATTATGAGCTAACACGATAACTTCAAAACAAAAAAAACTAACTACATAAAATTCTATACACAGGTTTAACATCTATATATCTAGTATCTTATCAAATTTTGAGCCAAATCCAGCTAGATAATGACGGTCTATCGGTGTGTGATTTCAGAAATATAAACGACATAATTAAAAGACGCAATGATTTAAATGTACAAAATTTGTGATTACAAGTGTATGTACTTTTACGACAAGAGTAGTTTTTTTTACAAATTTTTGTTTTAATTGATTGGAAAAAATGTATCTGAAACCCATATGTCAGGATTTAATCGCCAAATTATTCGCCGTCATTCTAAGTATGTAATGCCATGCTAAAAAATGTATTACAAACAATATATTCAGTAAAAATGATAAATTCACGCCAGTGGTTAATATTTCTTAACTATTGTGTGTGTACTGATGCTGTTAGATAACGCCTTTATTGAAAAGTACACGAGAAATTTTTAGGGAAACCACTTTTGCTGATTTTTAATAGGAAAAACAGACTTGAAATATTAAATTATAAAAAGGGTTCATATATCTAAAAGGTCAATAAATATTTTACAATAATTTATATTAAATTTACTCATTACATTTTTTATACTTAAATAAATAAACTTAAAATTGTATCGCAGTTATCAAAATAAAAAATATATATTTTTTAGAATTTTGCCCAAAAGCATACCGCATATAAAAAAATGGCCTTTTTCGTTACTATATTTTATTCAAGTCGTGCCGATCACGAAAATACTAACTCTCATGCGTGGGAGGTAATCTATCTGAACATATCCTCAAAGGGAAGCATCACTTTTCCCAGGCAGCATCGAATGCAATACATCGAAAACGTCCCTCGTTTTGAGTGATGGATGCCTAAATTGAACTTGCCCAAAATTCTAAAAGGTTTTCAAAATGCGCCAGTCTCTATTGCACTTTAACCCTGAGTGTACTTTGAAGGGGCACTTCGTCTGATTGAAGAATTTGAATTTTAAATATTTCACATTTTTTATGTATCGCGTGAACACTCTTTATACTTTGCTTTTTAATATTTGAAAATAAGTGGTTGGGTTATATAAGTGCTCTTTGCTTTATTTTCAAGAAGATAAATTACATAAAAATGGTGTCTGAAATAAAAGCCTCTTTTCTCAACTAAATTAATCTTTCTTTTTTTTTCTTTTTGCTTCAAAAATTGGGAAAATAAGAAAAGGGGGGATATAAAAATTACTCTAGCAATTGTATATTAGACAATTGTAATATTTTCTATTTGTAAAAGTTTTTAGAAATCCCGATGACAAACAATACGAATTTAATACTAATTTCTAGAAAATGAACTAACTTTCTGGCATGTGAAGTCCCCGAGAGAGGGCCTCTCTAAATGAGAATGAGATTCTTCCGGAATAGGGGTTGGATCTCGCCACTCTTCGAGGGTACACTAATAGATGGGGGGGGGGGGTAAACTCCTTGCATCGATGAGAGGACGTATACGAGGAGGGTTGAACCTTGGCAGGTGGTGGAACTGTGGTTCATTGTTGCTGTTGCGGTGTTCAGGTCAATCAGTTCTATGGTTTCAATCCACGTGCCTTTGTGGCGGGTCGGAGAGTACAGCTATGACTTCTCGTTTGGGAAGTACGGAGAAAGTATTGTAATTGCCAAAAAGCAATCCCCATGTTTCATGTCTCAAAGAATTAGAAAAATGTAGCGTTCTAGCTTAAGGGTAGCACATCTTCCCGATGATCTGGTTGTCCTGGGTAAGGGCATGGTTGTTCTTTTGTGTTCTATCTGTAAAGCGTGTGAATGTGCCCCCCCCCCCTGTAAAAAGGGGCTGTGCAAGCGAATGTGATGAATGAGTAGCCAAAGTCGTACTCTTGCCCCTAGTTGGAGCTACTACAAAACTAGAGACGCCGATTAGGCTTAAATCATTGACTACCTCAGCGAGCTTGTCTATGACAAGTACCTTAAGAAAGAACAACTACAACATTAGAAAAACTCATTTTTGGAAAATGTCCTGTCTTTGAGAAAGATAACTCGAAAAGATTTTGAATCAGATAACTGAAATTTGGTATGCGGCCTTTGTACCAATTTTGAACAAAATAGGTTCGAATGAAGTTTATTTTTTTCGTATATAAATTAACCCGATAATTAAAACACGATAAAAGCAAGATGGATAAAATTTGATGTATTATTTTAACATTTAATGTATATACAATTATCAAAGTTTGAGCCTAAAACCAACAAGGGATCGATCATCTCTATCCGTCTATACTTTCAAGAACGCATGAATGGGAAGGATTCAGTGATTTAAATACATCAATTTCGGTATGTGTATTATGTCAAACTTGTGTAACTATTTGTATTGAGAAAACACATCTAAAGCACTATCTCGATTTTCATGTGATATTAACGGCATGCCCAGGATTAACAGTGTTATAATCTCTCCGGGGATCATCCGATTGGTTCAGTAAAAACGCTACATTCAACGGTTAATATTTCGCAATTATCATACGCCATTGCTGTTCGATTTGTTCTCTGTGATAAAACCTTAATTAAAGAATAAGCGGACAAGTTTTGGGAGACCACTCCCACCGTTTTAAAGACATAATTTAATTTAAAGATATATAATAAAGATAAATAATTTAAAGATTCATAAAGTTTTTAAAGGTATAATTTGATATATATTGATCATTATAGAGAAGCTTAATTTGTTCATAATAGTCTTGTACTATGGTATACTTGCAAGCTGATAATATGTTTCTGCTTTACTCAAATATGATTTTCTTTTCAACCATCAAAAATATTCCTAGTTAATTTTTCTCTCTCTCATAATTCCTTAATTATTTTTGAAAACGTAATATCAAAATATCAAAGCTCGGGTCAATGGATTTAATGTTATCAACTATATGACATGAATAAATTCTATGACAAGAATACTCTTGGAATATTTTTTAATGTTTCTAAAAAAATAGATTCCAAAGAAGGAAGAAAATACGATCCATCCAAGGCGGAAAGTGAATAATTTAGTTCATTTAGCAAATTTAATTAATTCTTTGGCATTCTAAAAACGCTGCACAAGAGAATGAGTGGAAGAAGGCTATTCATCGATTTTTTTTAATCCCAACTTATTGAAGTTTTGTGTTATCAATGTTTAATGAAGAGCTGCGGCTAGTGAATTCATTTTATGGAATGGATATTCCCATTTTTCTCAGTTCCCAAGATTGCATATTAATTAAAAGGTTAATGTCGAAATTAAATTTTTAATAAATAATAAGTCATACACTGCATTTTTATTAACAGCTAATATTCAATTCCTCATTTTAACTTTTAGACGCGTAATAAAGAAATTTAGCAATTAATATTTGCAATCTATTAAGATATCTTGGAGGAAAATTTCCAGTTTCATATTTGCCTGGTATGTACGAAAATATAAGCATATAAAAGGAATTTCAAAACAAACGAATTTTTCTTTGGAAAAATATATGCAGCAATTTTTAATTTTAATATTCTTGTTTTAAAGAAATGGTTTTTTAAAAGATAAAAATTTCTAACACTAAGGAAATCTTTACAGGGAGTTACTTTTTAAAACCACATTATGATTTTACCACCTTGATTTTAAATTCAAGTATAAAAATGAAATTCAAGTGAATTCAAAGGAAAATTCAAGTGAAAAAGAAATGCCATTTCAGTAGCTTCAGAGTAAAAACTGTGAGCTCTCAAGTATGTTTCTTATTGCATATTTGTATTAAATTTATATCTTAAAGTGTCTATCTATGGAATAAAATAAGGATAATTTAGTAATATGTTGCCATTAAAAAGGGGTCATTTCTTGATGAAATTATCTGCTCTCTTCGTCTTTATGAAATGGATTAATTAATGGAAAACCAATGGAAATTCCTGTTGGATCCTTTTAAAGATTTAATTGAACAGAGTTTCGGATCACCATTCCGAGTTAGAACTCTGAAAAAAGAACACAAAATAGTGTTGTTTGATATTAATAAAATCCAAGATATAAATAAAATGTAAATTAAAAAACAATGAGATAATTATTTATTTATAAAAGATTAAAGACAAGAATAGTTTAAGAATTATAGCAGGAATTATACATGAAGCTATTGCTTTCATTATTTTTCCCTCTCAAACTGCTTCATTTATTTTGGGTATATTCGGATAGCCACATTCTATATATTTTAATATGTATAGCTTTTGTATAGCATTTTATGTTTAGTATAGGGAACAAAAAAAATTTTGAAACTAAATTTTTCAAAACTTCTTTTTGATAATTTTTTTTATCTCTACTATTCTTGAAAGTAAAAATTTGAAGAAAAAAATTAAATGAAATCTACTTTCCCAAATTTCAAGTTATCATGTGAGAACATTATTATTTTTAAGTCATCATTTGTCTTAATTAATTTCAGTCATTAACCAGTTTAAAACCGGTTCGAAACAATCACGAGACTTCTCTATCGGTCTCTACCTCCCTTCTCTCTCTATATATAATGATAATTTTTTAAACATTCATTTTCACTTTTTCTAGCTGGCAAACAAAGTTTTGGAGCTCGATCGATTTTGAGATGAAATAACAGTTCTGATGTCATAGTTGCACGTCGACTTTTTAAAAAAACTTCCGCTTTCAAAGATGCTTACGTAATAATAAAGCAATACTGGTAAAAGCAGGTAAAAAATACTTGCGATTAAAAGATGATGAATATTGCCATTTATGCTTTGTTCATTGCCTACACAGTTTCGTGCTTAAATCATTCGTTACCTTCAATTATAAAAAAATCTCTAACGAAAACAGCATCATGTTATGACGTGATAAAAAAAATATTAAACTTCTTAGTATGAATATATATTACACTAAAATCAGGTGAACATACTTTTAAACTTCATACGTCATGAATCGTGCTTCCATCAAATGTTGAAACCAGATAAATAAAAAAGGCTTTCAGTATTCTAAATGAAATTCTACAAAATACCAATGAAAAAAATTAATTTATCACCCTTTATTTTTTGAATGTCCTTTAGAAATTGAAACTGAACCATTTGAAGCATCAGAAGTTCATAATCCAACAGTTTACAAAAAATGCAGAACAGTAAAAATATAATTATTTTTACTTTGTTTTGCATTGTTATTTAAATTTGTTCTGTAAATGCCACAACCGTAATTACTAGAATCTCAACTATATATTCATTCAATTAGTAATCTATATTCGTCATATTGGTAAATAAAAAAATATAAAATTTATACTGTTGTTGGTGCAGCTGTAGGCATTAACTAGCTTAAAAATAAAAATTCAAATTGTTTAATTTTTTTAAATGAATCATATGCAATCTATCTTCCAAATTTCCTACAAAAATTCGAAATCTTGCCAAATAACTCCTATGAACTTTATTACGCTTTGGTTCTTTCTTTCTTTTTTATACAAAGCTTTGACAAGCACGGAAAGATTTGTCAACTCTGACCTCGTAAGATTCATTCGTTACAAAAGAACCGTTCGGCGTAAATGGGAAAATATGGTTCGGAAGTCACATTATACCGAACCCAGATAGGAAGAGTCCATTACCCTCAGACGGGGAGGTTTTCAGATAAAAATTTCAGATAGTAATTTCGCTGGGATGGGAGCAGATGATGGATGTGGTGCAAGAAGTGGAATGAATCTTCCTTTTGCCTTTTTATCGAAAATGGCGTGTTCGAAAATAGTGGGTAAAGCGGGAAAACAATTTTTAGAAAATATTGCTTACAAAATAAGGTCATTACATAAATGCTGAATTGTGTACTAAAGGGCAGCCTTTTTTTCACTTTTACTAAATTTTAAGAGACACAGTCTACCTGACGTGGCCATTTGCGTAATTAGTTTAGCTTTTAAAGAAATGAGTTAAGATTTCGGATGTAGATGTGGTTTCATTAATTTATTTGGTAGTAGTCCGTTTTAAAGATGACCAAAACAAATAATATGAAAAACAATTTTTCTAAACTCAATTCCTACTTAGGTCATTATGAAAAATTATATTTCAGCTACTTTTTATTAAATAATTACGATTGTTGTTGTTGTTTCGTGTTCCACTTTACAACGGAAGGAGGATTGCAGTAGTTTCTGAGGGTATGAATCCAGAGCACATGAGGGCAGAAGTCTAGCTCATAGACGTCACAAACCCTCTTCCCGGCGTGGACTTCATTTATGCATTTCATTCATTCACAGATTGTAATTTATATCTGAAATAGAGAACGATCATCTCTAAACCAGTAGCTCCACTGGTATTACTCTCCACATAGAGAACTTTGAGACCAACATGGATTTAACGTCCACCACACACACACGAAGAATCTTCGCTGGCAGGTTCGAACTCGCATCCCAAGGGATACGAATCCAGCTCCTTACCAACAAGGATATCCAGACCTAACAATTACAGTTACTATAAATAATGGATCAAAAAATTAATTACTAGCGTTGAATTTTCAGCGCCAATTGAGGATTCAAAGCCAATTATGGCAACTCAAAGTGCTTGTATTTTCTACATCAGTTGGGCTGACTCAATACAGATTAGAAATATTTAATTTCTTTATTCTGTATTATTTTAATTCGAAAGTACTTCAAAATGAATTCGAAAAAATTGATTCATTAACAATGTTTAATTTTAAATGCATCAAACATTATGAAAATAAACAGAATCGTTTGAAATAATCGGCCGAAAAAATGTCATAAATCTTACCTCATTGGAAAAAACAAACTGAATTAGCTACTTATTTGACGGTGGGGAAATGAAAATTTGTGTCGAGATTAAAATTTGATTTTTTTATTAATTGATTTTTAATTAATAAATAAAAAAATTATAAGTTATTATTTGAAAAAACTGTATTAGCATCAAATGTCTTCCACTACAAGTTTTGAAAAAAAGATTACTGGAACTTGAGTGGATGAATAAAAAGTATTTTATTAACGATTGAAAATTTAAATAAGATTTTGTGTTATCAACTTAATTATTTTGCTTTCATATTTAATGTCGATATGAGCCACAATCAGTACCCCAAATAATCAATTTTTACTACTTTTTCTCATTGTTGAATAAAGAAGTGAAGATCTGTATTTAGTACCATGAAGTGCTTAATTTAATAATAGAAAATTTGAGATCAGAATTTGATTTTTTTAAAAAACTATGCTCTTGAAATCGAGATCAAGTTTCAATATGTGGAAAATTTGTAATTATGATTCTTTATTTCATAGGTTGTTGGCTCTGTTGTCATAAAAAAGAAATCAATTTAAATTTGTTTAACTTAGTATCAGTAACGTTAAAATTTATGCATTTCTTTCCATTTCAACAGCAATGTCATGATGTTTTGTAGTTTCGAGGCAAGATAAAGAAATCATAAGCATCTCTACATAATAATTTGGAATAGAAACTCATAATCTGTAGATTTAAAGGGGAATTTAAAATTAAATCGAACTAATTTAGACGAGCACATATAGTTCTAACATCGAGAAACGTGTAATTTTTTCTAGTCGAATTTGGTAAAAATAAAATAATATTTAAAATTTTATGAGGGGATCTTTGTATTAACAGGGCATTTTTTTCTTCATTGAATCGTAATTTTAAATATTGAATATGAATTTTACTAAAAATAAGTTTTTTTGTTTTATTTTGCGATTCAAACACGAGCATCACTGAATGATAGGATATGAAGAAAGCTTTCTCTCTCTCTCTCTCTCTCTTATTTTCATAGTTTATAGCTTCATTTTTTTATCCCTGTCCCAAATAAATATTTCCCCTAGCGATAATCGAAACTTATTTTAAATCAAATTATAAGTTTACACTTCTTAAATAAAGGCAGCAACATTAGGTACTGTTAAATTAATCTTTAAAATGTATCATACATATGGAATTTCAAAACAATTAACTCTTTATTGAACAAAATTTTGCCATAAATAATTTGTTTACATTTTTTCCTTGATTTCCTAGGAATAAAACATTTCTTAAAAAAATATTCTACTTATTGTACTTTCAAGTGACTCGGAATCGTATTGATATATTAGTATCCATTTACGTTTGTACGTTGTAGAAAAGTTATGGAGAAAAAAAGAATGCTTTGAAGGCTGATAAACTAAATTTATTTGCTTTTATTTTGCATTTATTTAGTTTTTATTAAAAATACAATAGTTTTTTTATGTACGCTGATTAAAATATGCTTATAAAATTTCCTGACATTATAAGATTAATCATAACATATTTCTTAATTTAACAGATACAAAAAACTTTTGATATCCAAACACTAACTTCCTTCTTGATTTAAAAAAAATCAACATAATGTCACTGATTCTTTAAGTTTATTAATGTATACGTGGGAAACTAAGAACTTGGATCTTAATATATGAGCGAATAATTTCTATGAGTACGCTTCTTTGTTAAATGAAACTTTTTGTAACAGAGACTGTATTTCAAAATAAGTAGAGACTACACCAACTTATGATAATTATTTTAATACTTAAGCATTAATTTTCATTTTTCATATTTAAATTTATATTTTATTCTTTTTTTAACTGTTACACAGAAAAATCTAAAATAAAACACAGAATTTATTTTATTTTAGATATTTTTATTTCTTTAAAAGCAGTTTCGAGTTTGTCGAAAAAATTATTTTTAGGCGGTAAAATTAATTACTATTATTTCTTAAAGTGGGAAAATGTGCACTTTTCTTGAAATAAATGCCCTATTTTATTACAAGCGAACTGTTCCGACTAAACCAAAGAATGCAAGTAAGTTCAACTTTTCTTGAAGAATTTTTCTCAATAAACTTTTCTTCCATGCTTATATTCATTACAAGGAATTCTTTTACATTTCCGAAAAAAAAAATCGCTTATTTATGAGAACGAGTGTTTAAGAGAAATGCAAAACTTTGCCTTCTAATTAAATTTTTAAAAGCTTTCTAGAAGTACTCTTCAAACAACAATTTTGGAAATGTCAAGTTGTTTTACTTCTTCTTCTCAGCAGTAAATAATATTTATTGATATAAGACTTTCATACTTTCTCTTCCATAAGTTGCATGGATCCAAACGATTTTTTTAATTAATACTTCAGTATTTTGAACGGATCAAAAGTAAATTAATTTGGTATGTCAAATTATACTAAAAAATGGTATTTTAAAAGTATGTTTTGTCAAACATGAATTTTTCGACCTCTAGTCTTTTTTAAAAACTAAGATTTTTTTAAAAATAATTTATGTTTTCTAAAAGAATAAATTCCAGAAAAAATATTTATTACTTTTTTTTTCTGGAGTGAAGCATATCAACTAAGCAGCATATATATCTGCGTAAAAAAATCATCTTTATTCGTAGTTATTTGATTAGAAATATGGGAAGGTACCTTCAATTAGAATACGGGAATGTACAAAATAATTATTCGATCAAAATTTGCCTCTAAATTTATCGTAGGGAATCATAAATATACCTAAGAGAATTGGTAGGTAATCTCTATAAATGAAAATAAAAGAATTTTATCTTTTTTTTCATATTTTACTCATTACTCCTCAATAAATATTTTTAAATAATGAGATTCATTTAGCATATTTCTATAATAAACTCACATGACTGTAAAATAAGTATCATCCGAAAAATAAATATGACGTAAAAAGTAAAAATAATTAAATAACATAAAAAACATAACATAAAACATAAAAAATAACATAAATTGTATTCGAGGACATAATAATTTATTGATGTTAATAAATAAATCACTCATAATGACGATTAATTTACAGAACATCGTGAATGTATCTCTTGGAAAAACCATAATTTACAGAGTATAAATTTAGAAAGCAAATGTTTTGGAACTGCGCATTTAACTAACATGATATAGTAAATAAATCGATTATATTTTTGCACTTATTTAAGCAAATAGCAAACTTATTTACAAAAAAATAACATAAATTAATTGAGTTGGCTTGCTTCTTGATAAACTTAGTTTTCAAGTCTTAATAAAAAATTAAATTTTTTTAATGAAAACTCTAAAAATAAAAGACTGTTTTTAAACAAAGCTTTTTTTTTAGAAAATAGATTGTTTTACAAATAAAAAAACGCTGTTTTGAGAAAACAAAGCATTTTAAAAACTTTGCTAATGATTTCATTTTTTCAAAAACTAATATTTTTGAATCTATTTTCTTGAAATTAAAAACCTTCGTCTAATATAATGTTGGGGAAAAAAACAGATATTAAATATTTTTTTTAGATTATGTAATTAGATATGTAAAATGATAAATAAAAATGACTATTAGATCATACATTTATAAATAAATATTTTAACAATTATGAACTTTAAAAAATTGCTAATGAATTTCTTCATTCAAATATTGATAAAAAAAATATTTAGATTTTATGCATTTGGAAATGAGTTAAAATAAATAAATTACAATTTTTTTAGATTTATATAAAAAAAACAATGTGATTTTGATCAGAATGTCCAATTTTGTTTACATCCAATTTTCTAGTTTCATGTGCATTTTACTGGACACAATTTAAACGGAAAATGTGAGATTGAATCTTACAATTCTATTGTACAACATAACTCATTAATGTGTAATACATAAAAAGTATTAAATTATTTTTCGAAATGAAATTTACTATATTAATTAAAAATTTCAAATAAATATTAAATTTTAGGATTTCTTTCTTTTTTTTGAAAAAAAATTAATGTATTTCAAAATTTATTCCGTTTGTGAAATTAACATTCTTTTATTAGTAAAATTCAATAAACATTTTTATAATTGATAATAAGGTCAAAATTTTGAAAGAAATTCATCCACGAGATTTTATTTGTCTGTATATCCAAGCCTAAGTAAACAAAATAAATTCAAAACTCAAAGAGTTTTATGAAAAAACATATTAAATAGTTTTAATACCCAAAATGTTAATGCATAATAAATTTTGAATTAAATCCACCAAAAGATTAGCTGTTTATCGGTCTGTACTATCTCACATAAGCAATCGCGATGCCTCAAAAACACACTGACATAGATAAATGAAATTTTGTATATGGCCTTATGACTAACGCTGCGATATTCCGTCGAATTTTAATTTAAATCGTTGGGAAAAAACGAAATTCATAACAGATACTCAGTTTTCTTCATTATACTATCATGTCCAAATAAGTCATTTAAGAAGCTCCGAAAATGAAAATACGATTAGTTGTGTTGTTATAAAGAGAGGAAGAGATAACATATTTATTATAAAGTATGCGTGAAAATTTTAAGTATGTCACTCGGATCTTCCACAATGTTAAACAAGTTTAAATAATCATTTTACTATCTGAAGGTTTATTAAAATAAAGAATGTAACTGGTGTGCCATTTCCTCTCTCATATATTTCTATCTACTTTGGAAATATTTGAAACAACCCCCATGTACTTCTCACTATCTGCACGGAAAGGCAGACCCATTTTTTTCTCGAATGCTGTAAAGCGTTTTTTCGGGAATAACCTAACATTAAAAAGGAACGTGATGTTTTCACGGAATGAAGTACAAAACTAATGCTTTCATAAAGAAAGCGAATACCAAAGAAACGTATTCTATGGACAATCGATGACTGTGCATCATTTAAAATATCTTTCGGTTGATCAGACGAAGAAAATGCAGAAATTTATTTATTTATACAGAACATCTACAGTGGGACAAACAATTGAGGATACACCTTACTTTTACTTGATAAATCCAACTTTCAATCGAAATAACACATTAACTAGAAGTGCAAACGCGTTTTTATTTTCACACGTAACAAAAGAGTTAATTTACAGTAAAAAAAAACGAAAATCAACAAAAAATATCTAAAATTAAAAATTTCACAAGTATTTGAAATAAACATAGGCAGAATTTTGCCTCAAAAAATTAAGGATACACCAATACAATTTGTGTGGCATATCGCATACAAAGACAGTGTCAATATTTGGTTGCATGTCCTTTGGCTTTTATAATGTCCTCCAAACGTCTTAGTACCGATTCGACCAATTTTTTGGTGGTATGCGGAGATATTTTATTCCATTCTTCTTGTAACACCAGCTTTAAATGGGCTTTGTTCCTAATTTGGTGTTTTTGGACCGCTATTTCCAGTGTGGCCCACAAATTTTCTATGACATTGATGTCAGGGGACTGTGGTGGTGTGTCCAATTGCTGTTTACAATGAAAAAGACACCACATTTTGACATTACATGCCGTATGTTTGGAGTCGTTGTTTTGCTGGAAAATAAAATTTCCATCTAAACCCAATTTTTTTCACTTTCTTTAATATTGTTGTTGAGTATATCTATATAAAGCTTATGATCCATTATAAGATCTATAAAAACTAAATTTCCTACCCCATTTGAAGCCATACAACCCCAAACCATGATTGAGCCACCACCATGTTTAACTATAGGAAGTATATTTTTTGGATCCAAAGCGGTGTTCGGCTTTTTTCAAATGGTGCAAATGCCATCACTTCCAAAAATGTTGAATTTATTTTCGTCACTAAATATAACTTTCTTCCAAGAGTTATCTGTCTTCAATTGATGAGTTTTTGCAAACTCCAAACGCTTTTTCTGATTTTGTAAGCTTATGAAAGGTTTCTTTCTAGCTACTCGACTGCTATATCCAGCATGTCTAATCACATTTCTCACAGTTTCAGCACTTACACTTCTGTTCATTATTCGAGAAGTTTCTGCAGATAGTTTGACTGCACTTAGTTTAGGATCAGTCTTGATATCTTTCAAAATTTTCCTTTTGGTTACATTGCACAGAATACTTTTGCTTCCTCTTCCACTTTTATTTTCAATTAATATATAGCTTTTAAATCTTCCAATGATTTTCTGGACACAAGAGTGGCTTCTACCGACAATTTCAGCTATTTCATGATAAGAATTTCCTTTCTTAAATAACTTTAATATAAATTTTCTTACATAAATACTGGTCTCCCTCCGAGGAACCATTTTCCATTTAAAATCGCGATTTTAAATTCACATAATCAACATCTAAAGAAGAAAGTAGCAATCGAAAAGGCAATCTTAGGCTATTACTGTAGCAGGCAGAAAAAAAATCTAGAGGTAGTTAAACAAAAATTTTATTGGTGTATCCTCAATTTATTGAGGTAAAGATCTTCCTATATTTATTTCAAATACTTGTGAAATTTTTAATTTTCGATATTTTTTTGTTGATTTCTGTTATTTTCACTGTAAATTAACCCTTTTGTTATGTGTGAAAATAAAAGCGGATTTGCACTTCTGGTTAATGTGTTATTTCGATTGAAAGTTGGATTTATCAAGTAAAAGTAAGGTGTACCTTCAATTGTTTGTCCCACTGCATATAAAGCAATCTCTTTCAAATAATTTACTCTATAAACATCATATAAGCATTCCCTTATTCGATTACTAGCTGGAAATACCTTTTTTTGATCGGAGTGAATATGTTATCATTTCTAATTTTAGCTTTGTTAATGCCCTACCACTGAAAATATCCAGACTTATATTTATTTACTGACAGTTCTGGTTGATATTCAGTAAAAGAATATAATGTAAAGTAGAATTTTATATAAAATTATAAAAACAGTTACAATCATCAATTATGAAATCAGATGCTGACTGCTTGTACTGTTGTTGGTGCATAACAATTTTTAAGTTTTGTTTCAAGTCAAGAATTATAGACAATTATGATTTTTGTTTATCAGCTAACACATTTCAGTTTAATATTTTCTTTTTAATTTATTGGGTAAATGGAATTTGGATTCACAACCCAAAATTTCGCTTAGTATTAGTGCGAGCTAGTTAGACAAGAAGGGTGCCATATTCAGGCAAGAGATGATTTTTTTTCAATCCCTACTATATATATATATATATATATATATATATATATATAGTACAACTTTTCAATCGTTAATAAAATTCTCTTTATTCATCCAATCAAGTTCAAGTAATTTTTTAAACTTGTGGTGGAGGACATTTGATGTTTATACAGTTTTTCAAATATTAATTAATTCATTTTTCATTAATTAATTAAAAACTAACTTTCTCGCCAAGAATCTTCATTTCCCCGCTGCCAAACAAGTAACGAATTCTGATTTTTTTTTCACAACACCAATGAGATTAGTCTTAACGCGTTTTCGGCCGATTACTTTAAACTATTCTGTTTATTTTCATAATGCTTGATGCATTTAAAATCAAACATTGTTAATTAATCAATTTTTCAGATTCATTTTGAAGTACTTCTGAATTAAAATAATACAGAATATTGAAAATTAGAGATTTCTAATCTGTATTGCGTACCCCAACTTATGTTGAAAAATCACGCATCTTGCGTTGCCACAATTGGCTTTAAATCCTCTATTGGCGTTGAACATTCAACGCTAGTATAATTTTTTGATCAATTATTTATAGTAATTGAAATCGTTATACCAGGATAGTCTTGTTGGCTTGGCGTTGGATTCCCATCCCTTGGACTGCGAGTTCGAAAGGAGAATAGAAAATTGCCAGGAAATTTGCTTTCTATTTTGCCGCTTAATATTGTGACTCTGACATATTTCTATAGATATTTATATTAATTGTAATCATTTAATAAAAAGTAACTAAAATAAAAAAAAAATGTCAGCCTAAGTAGGAATTGATTTTAAAAATTGTTTTTATATTACTTGTTTTATTAGAGATCGTGAGCACTTTCTGTCTACTGACAACCAGATTTAATTTCAAATCTATTTGCATAATGGAATTTTCTATCCAGTCTATAAGATTTAGATTCACGTTTCAAGATTTCGCGTGGACATTAAATCTGTCGTTAGAAATGAAAGTCCCTAAAGTTGGTGCTAAAAATTCTACAGAGAATCTGGCTCCAACATCGACCCCTTTCCTCATCAAGCCAAGATTCAAAATCAGCACGTTCGACCTTCAGTAGTCCTATGCAGCTCCAACAACTTTATCATCAAATAAAAACAAAAACCCGGTTTCAAGAACCTAGCAAATACATTTCCCAACTCATTGCATTAATAGGTTTTCTTTTTTAATATTTAATTCATTTCAAACAAAACAACCTCCATTTAAATAAGTTCTTCCAAAATAGAATCACTATCAACCTATTTATTTCTCTATCGGGCAGTTTGGGCTGACCACAAACCACCAAGAAGATAACATGGTAATCGAAAATAAATATTTAAGCAGATCTCACAACAATCTTAATTGGAGATCTTATTTCTGGC
>JAOUZG010006905.1:368454-393150 GCA_026289955.1 Argiope argentata
TACATAGGAAATATTTTTCTAGAAATTTGAAGTTTTCAAAGTTTTGTTTTAAAATAACTAACTTCAAATAAAATGTATTATTTATCAAATTTATATAAAATACTAGCTTTTAGCACCAACTTAGTACGCGTGGGAATTTTAATGTGAATATTTGAGAACTGGCAGTCTAATCACAATGTAAAATGTTATGAAACCGTATGCCAGTTGAGGCAACGCAATAGAATTACATTTTTTTAAAATTTTCTTTATTCTGCATTATTTTCATTCAAAACTGTTTCAGAAGGAATCGGAAACTCGATTAATTAACAATGTTTAATTTTAAATGTATCAAACGCTACGAAAATAAACAGAATCGTTTGAAATAACCGGTCAAAAACATGTTGCGTTTAACTTCATTAGCGTGATGAAAAAAAAACTACTTAAAAACTATATACTTAAACTAAAAGGATAATTTTCTTTTTGCCGGACGCATATCGCCAAATAAATTTGGTGGAATTCTACATTATTTGCTACGGAAACATACCACTATAAGCCTAAATGAAAAATATATAGCTAACACAAATGCAATTTGATTGCAAAAACACACAACTTTGATATACAGGAATTTTCGACAAAAAAAAAAGAAGTTTGTCGCCAAATTTTAGCGAAATGGCCGAATGTAGCACGAACAGCAGCACAAGCATTTTCATTCATAAGGTTTCGATGAACGCTGCAGCAAATTAACGGAAATATATTTTTAAAAAATCAGGGAATGCAGGAATATTAGAATGCACTCAAAAAAATTTAACCGAAAAGAATGAAAGCAGGCAGAAGAAATACGTACAGCAAGGGAAAAAATCAAGTGAAATGAACATTAAAGGTCGAATTATATTAACGAAAGAACAGTGCAAGGAAAAAAAATGAATACATCTGTTCATCATAACTTCACTTCTACAGACTGGTGCTTTTCTTAAGAAGAAATAGCAAAGAATAAATGCACTTACTCGGTTCAATTAATTTTTCTTATAAGCAGGAAACGATATATGAATTTCTGTAAAAAAAACAGCTGAACTTTTCAGTAAAGAAAACGTCTTTTTGCCAGTGAAATCCATGAAAAGAAAAATAAATCTCAAAGAATTCCATTAGATGGGTAAGATAATATTAATTTGAAAAACGGTGAAATAAATACAAACGATTCAAAAAGCTCGGACAGATGTTTTCAGCTTTTTTTTATTTTCTGTTCTGGCGAAATTCGTAAGCAGACGATTTTAAACAGAATAACATAATTGCTCCTTTATGAGAATAAATAATTTATTTTGCAGCCATCCTTTTATTAGAATAAATAATTACCTGAAATGAAACAAAACAGCAAACCAATTATACAGAATCGTTTTGCTGGTTGGTCTAGTCAAAACTAAATCAAGTCAAGAACACATGTTGCGCATGCATGAATTGAAACAATGCAATGCATGAATTTTCTATATTAGTTGTGGATACGCAATACAGAATAGAAATTTTTAATTTCCATTATTATGTTTTATTTTAATTCAAAAGTACTTCATAATGAGTTTTAATATCTTTTCATTAATAATGTTTTTTTTAATGCATCAGACACTAAGAAAATAAACAGAAGCTTGTGAAATAATCGTTCGAAAATATGTTAAGCCTAATCATATTAGAGTGTGAAAAAAGAAAAAAGAAAAACAAATCGAAGTTTCTCATTTGGCGGCGGAGAAATGAAGATTTTTGGCAAGAAAGTTAGTTTTCAATTAATAAAAAACTAACCTCTCAATTAACAGGAATAAATTGTAGTCTATGCACTATTTTAGACTATAATCTATCGCTGTGATAAATTCCACCCAATTTCGTTCAGTTGTTCTGAGGGGATTGACTAACATCATCCATCCTTTTATCCAAACTTTCACATTTATAATAACAATATAGACATGTTTATTACAATTATTCGATTATGTTAAAAAAAACCTAAATACAAAATAAAATATTTAAATATAACTTTGCAATCAATTTCATTTCTAAACATCTTTATGTTTTAAGTAGACTGATGTACTTTCAGACAAACATATTTTAAATATAAATAATTCTCAATAAAAGACATAATGAAACGTGTTTGGTTTAGTCATATTAATTCCCCGTTTTAAAGCAACACTAGGGCTTTTGGGAGATTGAACTCGAAATTTTGAACTGTGATCAGGAAACACCTGAACTGGCACCCCCTTTCCAAACTTACACATTACATTAGTGGAAGGATGTTTGGCCCCGACGGATTCAGCGTGCACTAGACCCGCTTGTACGACGGTTCTTCGGTGGAATCGGTTCTTGAAACTGAAAACGTTCGAAGCCGAGATCTTACTACCAGGCCAGCGCGGTTCCACGATGAAACGCGATTATTCCCCAAATATTTGACAATAAAAAAGATCTATAATATCGCATTCCAAGTAATTAATGAATTTATAAAAAACTATTAAAAAGAAGAATTCTGTAAAATATCTTATCGATATAAACTTTATAATATATTTTAAAAAACGTTAATAATAAAGTCAATTCATTAGCACGTGGTGTCCATTAAGTGAATTGTATAGATTAAAGTTTCGGAAATGCTTTGAACAATATGCAGTTGGGAAAGGGATGCCAGGTCACAGCTTAGTGCACTCGTAATTCTGATCCGTTCGAAGGCACGTTTAAAATCTTAATCTCAGGACGCATATATATATATATATATATATATATATATGATAATCAGTCTTAAATAGAAGCGAATAAAAAATATTGAACTACAATTTTTTTTCCTTTAAATAAATTTAAAATTACATTATATTACAGATGGTATCTTATCTCTGCCCCCCTCCCCCACAATCAATGGTGTTTGAGAAAAGTGTTGGAAATAACAGTAAGGATTATAGAAAATATTATTAAAAAATTATTTTAAAGTACAGTTTTTATTAGCTTTGATTAGCTAAGTTTCATTTTTTTTGTTATTAACTATTATTCCATGTTTCATATATATATATATATATAATTTAAGTTCCTGTTAACAAAAATGAAGTGCAGACAAACTTACTATAAAACAAAATCTTATTACATTATAATTAAAAAAATAACTATCAAGTTTACATCAACTTATTTTCATTCAAATTCTAGTATCGCTTTTTAACAACAAAAACAAAATTTCCAGGGAACATCACTGATGCCAATCTGAATTTACAACTATTTACAAAATATTATTTATAATTATTAAACTATTCTTGCATTATTTTTAAAGAAAATACTTGTGATTTATGCCGCAACATTTTTTTTTGTTTTCTAACATTTGTATTTTATTTTTTAGAAGTACCTACTTGCCTTCAAAACGCATGCAGTAGAAAATAAATGTAGTATATTACTGAGCAAATACAGCAACTGAAAATCAGTATTTTGAACAAAATCGTCACTAAAAAGTAGTAATTTAAAAAGTAATCACAATCTACGGTAGGAGAAATATCACTGCCTATAAAGTCTGAAAGCTATAATATGTGAAAGATTAAAATGGTAAGTGAGAATTAAATACCTACCATATAAAGAACTGGTGATGCGGAAATTCCATAGTCCTTATATAGTTTAGCTGTCGTTCCAATTCCCTCGAAGAGAGCGTGCCAAAGTATGACGGGCGTTTCATCTCCATTAATTCTAAAGTGGTCTTGAAACTTAGCATGACTCAATAGTCTAAATATTCAGGTGTTATTTTGGACAACAAACTCTCCTGGAGACCCCACTTCATTTATACTAAAAACAAGTTTCGAGATCCAACCCATAAATTTGTTCCCATAATTTTTCGAAACTCTAAAATGTCTAGTTAAAACAAAATATTTATTTACACTGCCTATTTGCGTCCAGTTTTAACATACTCATGTCCGGTTTGGCGTTATACTGCCTAATCTAACTTAAGAATAACAGAGCTTCAACAAAATAATCTGATCGGGTGATTTTGTAACTGAAAATGGTTCATGCCTAATACCAATATGTACAAAGCACTCGACTACCCCCTCTTAAAAAATTTATTAAAAAATTAGCTTAAAATTTTTTTTTTTTAATTTTGATTCACACGATAATGAAGCAATATTATCCATCCCAAAGTATGAGCATATTCTTGCATTAAAAGATCCCGCAATATTCTTCTTTAATTTTGTTTTTAATTTACTCTATTTTCAATTTTAACCTACTACTCTTCAACTTAATTGCAATGCAGCATTTACCCATTCCTTGTTGCCACGCCCTTTTTGACATCCAGTGGTCGCCTTAACTTCATTAAGCACCTCCCATCTCTTGAGCTACTGGGACTACTTAAGAAGTGAACAGGAACTGTCGGAGAAGAAAACAAAGTTCGTATAATCACAAATGCTCCTTGGTATGTGAGAAACGAAGTTATTCACAAGGATCTGAAATTAGATAATATTGATGACTACATCAAAAAACTTGCAAGAAATTTCTTCCTCAAATTAAAAGATCACCCTAATCCTACAGTAGCCAATCAAGTTGATTTTGCTCACTGCTTTGGCAAGCATCACTACCCCTACGTCACCACCAAATGGGCGCTCCCGCTCTAACCACCATAACGCCCTGTCCTGTTCCTGTAGGTTTCTTTTGTTCTCCTCATCATTCTTTTTTTTAACTGAAATAATCGTCACCTTCATGCCATCTTCACCTCACCCGGTCCCATGACCAAACCTAAATCGCTCTTTAAGCATGTTTCCCAGGGCTCCCAATTCAGGCGCCGCAGTCATTCATACTGAGTAGAAGTGCACTTGCACTCAAAAATTATCATCTAATTTCAGTCAGTCGAAGAAGATCACGCGAACTACGGAAAGAAAGGTGTATTCAAAATGTGACAATCTACCAGAGGTTAAGGTCTCTTCACCGAGGCCAGGTATCCCTTCAAACATGTATACCCAGCAAGACTCAATATTCCCACCTCGCAAAGAGATCGAAGGAGTACATCTAGAGTAGCTCTCAACAACAAGGGTGAAATGTTGTTAGTTGTGGAATAAAGATATATTTTTGATAATAAAATGCACAGTGATTGCTTTCCAAACCTCCAACATGGAGTCAGATCATGTTAAATAATATTATGGATTAATCAACTCTCTTCAATAGGAACACTCTCTGTTCATGAAGAGTAAAACACTGCTTCATTTTGTTTCAAAAAAACAAATGTTACACCACACATTCATTTCTACAAGCAACAGAGGCTCATTTCAGTGGCTGTAGACATTGCAAGCTATAAGGCACCTTCTTTAACATGTTAATGGTCTATTTTAAACTTTAATCACATATACATTCCCCCCCCCCATTTTTGTGAAAATGTGTTTATCTATGACATCTGATTACTCAACATACACATTTGTACATAACATTATTGAAACAATAGCTCATTGTTTAAACAAAGTCTAAAAATTAAGTGAACACAAGGAAATATTTAAAAGTATACTTTTTCAACCATCTAACACCTTATATATGTTAATAATATAGCAATATTTCATTGTTCATAGGATTCATACTCTTTACAAAATTTCTAAAATTGGCCTTTAGTGAAATAAAAAAAAAATTTTACTCTTGATTTCTTTGCAACTTAGCAGCCCAAGGCAGCATTCTAATTTATTTAATCGGAGTTGATTCTGATGATCAAGATCAACAAATAGATTTATATTTTTTATTAGAAATAACTTTAAAACTATTTGACCATAAGGTAGAATGATTATTTTGAAAAACAAAAGAAATGAAATACAAAACAAGTTTACAAAATTAATTTTATTAATTTTTTTTCACCAATGAAACAATCACCAGTAACAAAATTATAAATAAATCTCATCTCTCTTAAATGCTCACTTTTTGTCATGAAAGAAAATACAACAATATTTATTCAAACAGTAAATAATAAATTATAAGACACAAAATGGCTATCAAAAGGCAATAGAGTATGAATGATAAGGCTCTAATAAGTTAACAATGAATAATGAGAACTTCATGGAATTTATACAAAATATCCGTATAAAGAGTACTTTATCGCAGAATAAGCAACATGATTAGTTATATACATATCTTATGGCACAAATGCTTTTAAAATGCATAAAAGAAAATAACACTGTACAAAATTATACAAAACTTTTCCATCAAAAAGGTACAAAAATACAACTTTGAATTTTTCAAAATGGACTGTGACATTTTGATTTCAAACATTTTTTTACAAAAAGTAATCTCCCAAATTTAAATTTGAGGCAAAGAGTCAAAAGTATTAAAGAATTGTTAATATGTCAAATAAATCCAATACAAAAGAGCTTTATTTATAATGTTTCAAGATTAATTTCTGCATTTTCAAATATGAAATTCAAAATTTTAATAACTTGCAATTAATGTTAAATACTTTTTTCTAGTCAAGGCACATTGATTTGTTTTATTGAGCTAAGGCAGAAAATTCAGGTTTTGAACAGATAACACATAGTACAATAGAGGAAGATTATTCATTACATAGCTATAAAATGTTAAGTAGTCACTTCTGGTTCAAATTCAGACAGAAAATAAGTTTCTGTGTTATTGCTTTTGTCTGGTGTTGTTATCACACCTTCCAAATTTGTTGAAGACAGATCTTTCAGTGGGAGTGCAAAGTTCTTTCCATCAGTAGAAATTAATGTAATCTGTGAGAGATAAAAGAAGGTTAAATTAATAATGACAGATTAGTATAATTAAATGCAAAACTATCAGAGCACTGTGATAAAAAAAAAGTAAAACAACAAATAAACGTGTTACAAGTTCTTATGCTTGAGCTAAATTATATGTAGAAACTAGTATCACATAATAAATATCAAATCTCATTCTTTTTTTAATAATGATTTCTTTTGAATTTTGAAAATTAATATTATATATATATATATATATATATATGAGGTGAAGAACTGCAATGTGTACATTCAATTTATTACTTTAAATTACTTACACTGATCTTTAGTCAAGAAGAACATGCAATATTTATTCATAAAACATAATTAGAATATTACCATAATTGAAAAAAGAAAATACAAAAAATGATTAAAACAAATGCTGTTCTGAATCTAAAAAAGAAACATTTTAAAAAAATTACCAAAAATTTCATTGAAGTATAGCAATTTTTTGTACACACATAAAATAAGTATTGATTTAAATACTCTACTTTAAATATAATAATTTTTTTCTTCTATTATTACCAAAATAGAAAGAATTAACCCATAAATGAATGAATATAACAAGACAATCTCAACACAGAATGTGTCATCTAGTTAGTTGTCTGAGAAAATTATACAATTCCATAGTTAAGTTGTACAGATATTTTATAGTATCCTTACTATCAAGCTCTTTTTATGCACAACTATTCATAAAAACTTTAAGCCTTTTTCCCCACACATATTCATGCAGAAAATTGTGCAATTTTCATTTGTTTGATGAAAGTCCAATCTCAAAGCTACTGCATGAATTGGATAAGCAATAGTCAAGTTTTATCATAATAAATTCATTAATTGCTCAAGAAGGATTTCTACAATACCAATCGATCGTGGAGGATTTTTATTTTGTTTTCCCTTGTTGACTTTTGGTTCATTAGGTGAATTTATAATTTATGTATTAATTTACGATTCAATTTAATCCTTCAATTTTATGGAAAATATAACTCTAATTTTATTAATTTTACTTTTTTTGTTTTGCACACAAAAAACAAAATAGATTGTTAAAAGCAAAAAAAAAAAAAAGTATATAAGGGTAATCTGATAGATGGCATGAAATATATTCCACACTGAAGTTACATTTTAGATTTAACAATATTTCTAGCACAATGCAGCATTCAAGAATCATGGAAGTATCCTCTTCCTGTTAAGAAATTTAATTTGTGAAACTGACATACAGAATGCGAAAAAATTTACTGTTGTTGGCCTAGAAATAAACCCCAATATGGTTAAACAGAGAAAAAAATTTCCAGTCTGTCAATGAACATTCGTATTTTTTCAAGTAACTTCATACCAGTTATCAACATTTATTTTAATGTATCATTTTTTAAATAAACATTTGATATCTTCTGCTAAAAACACAAAATTATATTTAAAAAATTAAAAGCTAATGAATATAGATTATATCAAAAGTAAAATGTTGAACTAAAACTTTTCAGTTTAAAATCTTGACTTCAAATGGGGTTGCCAAACTACACACAACAACAGTTCATGTAAACATCTTCATTATAAATAAGCAAAGAGAATAGAAAAAACAATAATCTATTTTAGAACTTTTCTTTAAATGCTAACAAAAGCTGTCTTTAATTTTTCTTTTTATTAAACAAGAACTGCTACTTTTCACTATCTCCTAAACATTTTTTCTTATATGCATATTTGGGGTTGTTGCCAACAATGAATTTAAAAAAGCACCTTTTAATCCATAGATGTTAACAAAGAATATTTTTGTAATCAAAATTGAATAGAAAGTGAAAATAATTCTAAAATGATGCTGGATTAATTTATTGATTATTTTTCTTAAAAGTATTTTATCAGGAAATTCTAATTGTTTATGAGATACTACGCAGAAAAAATATCCCAAAAAGTAAACATGAAAGGAATGAATTTTTTAGCAGACTTGTGTTTTTTGCAAATCAATCAATCACATTTAAATGCAGGTTTCTTCAACCATCAGAATTTTGAATTTTATTATTATTTTGAGATATGGATTTGGAATTATTAAAAATAATAAAAATGCTGAAAACTTTTTCATTTTTTTCTTCTTTTCTACAAACAAAAGAATTGGATTTATATATAGAGATCAAATTATATATATATATATATATATATATATATATATATATATATATATATATATATATATATATATATATATTCAAAAAAGTCACCAAATACTTTTGCATTTTCCACTACTATTTTAATGTCTAAATTTGTTATGATCAAAACCAATAGCTGTTTCAATTTAAAATTATCTAATCTTTATTCTTTTAATACTAATTGATAAAATGGAAACTGCATTCTTTTTGACATTCCGATTTCTAAACTTTTTTTTTTTCTTATTATGTAAAGGTTGAGAAAAAACGAAAATCTACTATGTTCTTATTTTTAAAAAAATAGTCTTTTCTTCTTCTTTCTCCTTTTCTTGCTGATGATAATTTTGAAAAGATTTCTAATAAAAGTAATTAAAATAAAAGAATTTTAACTGGAGCAAAGCTGTGTTTTACTTCAACAACTTAATTAAGAAATTAACCGTGTTTAACTGTGCTTATGAATTATGCACTTAGAAAAATACATAATTAATGAATACTGACCAATTTATTGGAATCATTTCCCACAGATAACATAGTAAGGCTTTCAGGTGAAAATAAATCAACTCCTTCTAAACCATTAACAATTATCTGTCCATTCTGTAAATTTGTAATTTTATCGGAATTCAATATAAGCTGTTTTGACTGTACAGGGAACACTTTTTCTTCAACAGTTTCAGTAGGATTTGATTCTTGGTTATTTCCAGTTTCTGAAATAGAAACAAGTAGCATAAGAATTCAAAAAATATTAGAAGAAAAAAATATTAAAAGGAAATTTTAGGTGCAAATGTATTTTTAAAATGGAAAAGCTTATGTCAGTGTTTCAATTAAAAGTTGTTTCTGCAATGAATATTGCTTTCTTTGGTTAAAATATAATTACTTTGATGTGCAAACTCAATATAAAAAATCATTTTCTAAGAATTTTTCCAAAACTGTATAAGTTTCAGAAACAATATTAAAAAAATTTGAACATTAATTATTATTATTCTTTTTTAATATTGAAAATTAACTATAGATGAGATTTAATTAAGAGAAGTTAATTAAAAAAATTATGCTTTATTCTGTTACAGAAATATAATCAATTTAGTACCCTTCATTATTTCCAAAGAAAATAAATCAATGTACTTAACAACTTATAATATTAAAAAGATATTAGGAAAAAGAAAAAAAAATATTTAAAAGAAGTTAACAAAAGGAAGTTTTTAACATTTTGGGTTCTGAATTTTATGAAAATTTATAAACATCACTTAATGAAAGACCTAACATTTGGTTGATAATTTTCTAACATAAGAATATTTCTGGATATTTATAGGAAGTAATTATCTTAATAACCCATGGAAACTCGAGATGAAAATGTAAACATGGGAAAACCTAATAATTCTAATTGATAAGATAACTATCAAGATATATTTTTAAAAAAAACATAAAATAATATTCCTTTACCTCCTAAAATATCAAGGTGCAATTCTGATGCATTTTTTGCTTCTCCTTTTCCTGAAAGACTCACAATACTTCCCTCCATCACCACAAGATTTGATTCAGATGCCAGTTGGCAATTACCACTTGATTTATGCTTCTAAATAATAGCATAATAGAAAAAATATATTATAAGATGTTGTTAATTTATAATTACAGCAGTAATTCCTTTATACTATACATTTATATAAGTTTGGTCCTTAGTAATAAAATAAAAAGTCTGAACAGTTCAAAAGATTAATAAATAAAACAAAATATACATGGTTTTATCAATTAAGTATTTTTAAATATCAAATTTTCATAGAAATTAAAGCCTTATCACAGTAACAATTTTACACCAATTCCTTTAAATGTATATATGAATTTCCCTAATGAAATGAAATAACAAAGTCTGGAAAAAACTTATGACTGTGATTAATCTTGTTCAATTACACATTGTCATTAACTGTAATATAATTTTGGTTTTTGATTTCTCTCTTTCAATTGTGTGAATAATAAAGGGAGTTTTTTTTTCTTTAGTTAGCTTTCAACAATCAGAGAAAACTTCAGAATTAATACATTTGACAAAACAATGAGAATTGTTAGAATTTCATTGCAATGATGTTTGCCAAAGGATTCTAAAAGCCTCTGTACTTTTCTGCATGCATTGGGATGGGTTTAATTCGGCAAAATAGGGGCAAGAGGAAAGGAGATGTTTACATTTAACAATAAAGTAAATTCTAGAAATCTACACAACCTCCTAGATAATACCTCTCAGTAAGATAGAATCATTAAAAAATAGTAATGATATTTATTTTATAAATCATACAAAAAAGAATAATAACAAATAAATATATTATGTTCTAAGAAAGTCAAAATTTAGGAAACATTTACATGAAAACTATATTGGTATTACTAAAAACATTTTAAAGCTAGCCCATTAAAATGCCAAAATATCGCTTAATTCTTTATTAATAAAAGTTAAATAAATTACACCACTTTTCAATGCATATCTGCCCAAGCTGCCGGGTGGCTCTATGTCAAACTATGTACAGTTTTGATGCGAATTTGATGTGGTAGTCCTTGTACGAAATTTAAAAGTTTACAAACTTCTATTTATTATATGTTAAGTATACACACCTATATTATTAGCTGATATTTACGTATATACATTAGATATAGTTAAGACAATACATTGACATATTGATAGTCCGATAATATTTTACAATAATAATTTAATGTTAAAAACTCTCAAATGTTAAATAAAATAAAGATTATAAATAGTATGGACGTTCAATTCAGACTTTTAGAAGAATGTAGAAGCACACACAAATATTGTCACTGATTAGTAGTAGTGATGTAAAATAAAGAATCTTTATTAAATAAGTATAAAAATATTTAATGCTACAACGAAATATAATAATATTAATGTTACAGTAAAATTACAATAATATTTAATGTTTAGTAACAGTATAAATATTGGTAAAGTAGAAATCTAAAGACTATATTTTCATTACATCTTCATAGCTACAAAAAAAAATTCATATATTTTCCCCTTTTTTTTAGTTACATGAATGGCTTTATTTAAAATGGCAATTTGATTAAAATGCTAAAAGATTTACCCATTTTTAATATTTTAAATATCTGTTCAAAAATTTATTTACCTCCAATTCATCCTTATTTTTAAAAACTATCCCACAATCTAAACATGTACCGGTTTTGGCATCTGTATGTCGGCGTTCAATGTGCTTTCTAATATCTGTAAAAGTATAGCCATAGAACTCACAAATTCCACATTTGTAATCTCGTTGCTTCTTATGCCTATGGAAAGGAAAAATTATATAAGCATTAAAAATAAAAGAACATTATAAAGCATTAAATAACACAAATATATTTTAAAGCATGACTCACTCAAAATACAATTAATAAAATCTAATGAGTACATAAATAAAAAAAACTATCTATGTAACTATTTTCCGAGAATGATTTTCAATTCAAACATTTCAAATATTTTTTTAATACAGAGATGTACAACTTATGGCCCGCGAATGTTGTTAATAAAATAAGACAGATTTTAAATGAAATGAGAGTTTTTCAAATAAACAGGGGGGAAATCTGATACATAAATGATTCTACATCAGAATAAATAATTTACAGTTGTACATCAAGTTTATTTACTTTTTATTACGCGATTTTTCAGTTCTTTCCCTTCAAGGCTACTTACGAGTACGAGTTTTCGTATAGGACAAACTCGCGGCCGTGATCGCGACGGACATTCTAATAAACAACACTGTGTTGCTATCCTAGCAGATCGGTTATTTCGTTATCGCAGAAACAGAACAGGTCAGATATTCTCTTTTGATTTCGCATTTTTAGTTCAGTATCATTTATTTTATAAAGGCATATAGAAATATTTTAATAAGATCAGAGAGAAAAGAAAAGGGGATTTTCAAAATCAGAAATTTCAAGATTCATGGACAGATAAATATTGTTTTATCTAGTACAATGATACTGTCACATGCTTAATATGACTAGCAAGATTGCAGTGGCAAAAGAGTATAACGTAATTCGGCATGGAGAGATGGAGTATAAACATTTTGCATCTATGAAAGGATATGAACGATCGCAAAAAATCGAGCAACTCAAAAATTCTTTCAGCAGTCAAGCAAATTTTTTTCAAAAACAGGTATCTGAATTGGATTCATAGGTGGAAGTGAGCTTAGATGTCGCCAAAATTATCGCTAAAGAAGGTCGACCGTTCACAAATTGGGATATTGTTAAAAAGTGTTTTTTGATTGCATCAGAAAGACTTTATCCTGAAGCAAAAAGAAAATTTGAAAATATAAGCTTAAATAGAATGACTATTCAAAGAAGAATTCAACAGTTGAATGATGACATTGAAAATCAAGTAAAATCTACTGCTTCAAACTCTGTATATTAATCTTTAGCTGTTGATGAATGTACAGATCAAACATCCTTGGCCCAATTACTTGTTTAGTTCATTAAAATGTTAAAAACATTTGTGATGCCGAAGATGTTATGTTGAAGAATGTTTCCCATGAAGGGGTAAAACTTTCCAGCTTGATACATTTGTACAATGCAGCTTCCTTAAACATGAACAATTGTGTTCGATTTATGACAGATTGAGCAAAATCAATGACTGTTATGAGAATTGGAATGGTTATGCTGATGAAAGAACGCCTTGTCCAGTGTGGTGTAGAACTGTCTTAATTTCATTTCATTATTCATCAAGAGAATTTATGTGGCAAAGAATTAGGATTTGTAAACCTAATGCAGTGTGTATCTGAAGCAATTAACTTTATTCGTAGCAATGTCCTCAAACATAGGGAATTCTAAGAATTTTTAAAGGAATTTGATCATCTGCCTTCTGATATTCTTTAATATACAGAAGTTAGATGGCTCAGCTGAAGAGTTGTCCTTAAGTGTTTTATGGAACAATTTGATGAAATTGTTACATTTCTAAAGGACCATGGTATAAATACCAGATGGTTAAAAGAAGCAAGTTTCCAGTGTGATTTGGCTTTTCTCACAGACATAATAGCCTATTTGAATGACTTAAAGACAAAATTATAGGGAAAAATCCATTCATTTTTCAATTAATAAATAATGTAAAGGCATTTAAACAAAAGTTATTGTTTCAAAATCAACTGAAAACTAAAAATTTTGCACACTTTTCCTACTGCTAAAAAATATATGAAAAATGTCAACACATGAAAATGCAGTATGAGGATCAAATTCAAATCTTGTGTAATGCTTTGATTATCAGTTTTTAGGTTTTGAAAAGTGTCAAACAAAATTTGATGTATTTTCTTCTTTTTTTTTGTTGTTGTAAATATAGTGCATGAGAGTATGCAGATTGCCTTAATTGATTTACATTTTGATTTTTTAAAAAATCAATTCAAAGAAAAACTGATATTAGAATCGTATACAGACTTATTAGTGGAATTTTGGTACTTAAAGCAAAATGAAGCTGCATGTGCAACTGTTTTTGGCAGCACTTACATTTGTGAGCAAACTTTCTCACTAATGAATCTAAACAAATCAAAAACAAGAAATAAAATAACAGATAAGAACCTTTCTTCTATTCTACATATTGCCCCAACCAATCTTAAGCTCAACATAAAATCAATTAACTTTAAATATTCAGTCCCAACCATCTCAAAAATTTTTACTAATTTTGATTGCTAATTTTTTTTTTCAAAATTAAAATTGTGTTCTCCGCATAATCACCAAAAAATTTCTTTTGTTGTTCTATTTCAAGTTTGCCATCTTTTTAGCAGGAATATTTTTTTAGGTAAAGAATTTTAATCATATCTATAATGTTTGTGTTTTATTCATTTATTTACTGCATAATATATGCATGAGTAAAATAAGTAAAGTAATAATTGTAATTCATGCGTATTTCCACAAAAAATAGTGTTTTTACATTTATAATATGTTTTAACAATCACATACTACTTTGGCCCTCAACATGATCTTTTTTATTTTTATTTTGGCCCCCCATCCTGAAAAGGTTGTGCATCCCTGTTGTAATGAATATGTCAAAATTAGTGAAATATTTGTTAGAAATAGACAAATATTCAATATTCATAAGCAATAATACTCAGATGATTCTGCTTTTTAAAAGTTCATGTCTAATATAAGAATATTTAAATTTAATCATGTTGAACAAAGAAAATAATCCTTTTTAATATCAACAACAATTGCAATCTAAATTAATCATCTCATAATTCTAACAGTGTGTTAAAAAAAATTGTATAATTTTATCTGAAGAAAAAACTTAATATGATCAAACAAATTAAAAATAATTTAATGCAAATGAAAAATTTGCAAGTTTTATCAGATGAACAAGAATGCAAATAGAAATGGAACTCTATAAAATGCTCAAATCAATCAATCTCTCTCAATGCCACCAAAAATCAAAATAATCCATTGAAAGTAAAAACAAGGTACATTTTAAAAATTTTCTTAAGTTTAAAATGATACTTTAAAAATGTGTTACATTTTTTGAGGGTTTTCTTTTTTAAAAATAAATAAATAAGAACAATAAATAAATAAACAATATATTAGATTATGCTTTTGAAATTAATATAAAAATGATTGCATTTCAAATAGAGATATGAAGAAGAAATTACCTTTTCACATGCAATTCTTTATTTTTCAAATGTCGAAAGGCTTTCCCACATCTTTCACATTTATGTTTGGGTGCTTCATGAATAAGAAGATGTTTTGTGATGTCTGATTTTTCACAGCCTCTATAACAAAATAAAGAAGCTGTACTTGTATTTTATCTTTTACATTATATGCAGTATATTTGGAAAACTGCAGTGTACAATTAGAAGCATCACTAATAATATAATTAAAAAAATCGGCATAAAAATTACAATTCATAATTTTAAAAAAATAACTAAAGCATTAAATGGCATTATACTTTTTAACTGTTAAAAGTATACAATACCTGTAACTGCAAAATGGACATTTAAATGGTCTATGAGGTGCATGAATTCTTAGATGGCGTTTTAGATGAGCTTTCCTAGTAAACCTTTTTCCACATATTTCACATGTAAACATAACTTCAGCAGGCATATGAACCATTTTTATATGCATTTTTAAAATATAATGATCCTGTAAAATGTGAAAGTCTAATTGAATAAAAAAACATTAAAAATAGGAAGTTAGCATACAAAGTCAAGATCTTTGTGTTTATACATACATTCAATATTCATGAAATTCAAACTTCTGCATTCAATGATTTTTTTTCATGCATATAAAATGATCATTTGATTTCAATATCTCACTAAAATCTTAATGATCTTAGATGGAGGGATCAAACTTTTCACTTAATTTCATCAGAATACTATAAAGTACAATATAAATAGCTAATGATTAAAAAATTCCATCAAACATTATAAGTTAAAAAATAAATGTTTCTTTTCATCAAAATAAAATTTTTAAAAAGAACTTTCAGAAGCACAAAAAATTAAGAGTAATATGTAAGAACTTTGCAGTAATACTTAACAATACAGTAATACTTAAGAACATTGCATAAATTCTATGAAATTCAGATGGTAATTTAATTATTCTAATTGAAAAATTTAATACATTAGCTAATCAATATAAATATTTAAATGTATCAAATTGCCTAGTAATTCAAATTCTTTAAATACAAAAATTGTTTTGCCTGTCAAATATTATTTACAATATGACTAATTATACTATTTGAAGTAATTAATACCTTATAATGTTTCCCACATATATCACAGACAACGCCATTTTCAATATGTCGAATAGAATGCCTCTTTATTATATAGGCATGTTCAGCCATGTAATTACACTGATTACAGATACATTTGGGATGTTCTGCCTACAAATGTTAAAAATAAATTGTTAATTGAAAATAAAACAAATATTTTTAAGATTTCATATTTTCAGATATTTTTAAGATTTTGAGAATTTAGATAATTAGAAAAGTATAATCACTAGCACAGAAAAATTTTATTGGACATAATGGTGACATATTCCATAAAAAAATGAATACAAAGACATTTGCATTTTCAAAATCTTAATGGATAATTCACATATTATATATTTATACCTTAAAATGTTTGATGATTTCTTCATCTGTGAAATAAGGCCTCTGACAAACTTTACATTTTTGTGCACCTGTAAAAGATTATAAATCATTACAATTAAAAAAGAATTAATAAATATAAGGGAAAATTCTGAGCAATTTATTTCCATAAGAATATAAATTTTTAAGACTAAATAATTCTAAATAATCCAATAATTCTCCCTTAATTAAAACTCAAAAATTCAACATTTAATTTCTTTTCTTTTAGCTATAAATTAAACTACTTTTAAAATAAGGAACACATATAGCTAACAACAAAGAGTAACTAAAAGCAGTTATAAAGCTTACATCAAATTCAAGTCTGGGATTTACTTATATTAGTTCTAGAAAAAATATTGATGTTATTTTTATTTAATATTTTATTTAAATATAATTATATAAAAATAATATAGATAATATTGAGGCCCTAAAGTCATAGTATTTTTGAAATATAGGAATGTATAAGAATAATACAAAGATACTAAACATGTTCCAAATTTGATATGTCATGAGAAAACACATTTTTTAAATCTTTGGCTAAATTTTAAAAGTCAAGAGGTTAACTAAGTATAATGCAATCATTCCTAAAATAAAGAATGCAACTTTATGCCATAAAGAATATAATCTAATTAATCAAGAAAAAATCCTAATATGTAAATAGAAAATTTATTTAAAAACATAATTATATACCACTAACCTGGCAATTCCTGAGGAGAAAGAATTATTGGAAGCATTTTATCAGATAACTGTAATTGCTGATTTGAAGAAACTGGTACAACAGTAGCTGAAGGTACAGAAATAATTGCTCCTTCACTGGTAACAGTTCTAATACTTGCCTTTTCCAAAGGTAATATAGGCTGAAAATTTTTTTTATTGGCACCAGCATTTAACTTGGCAAAACTAGATTCAGTGGTTTCACATTTTTCAGGTGCAGGCTGACTCTGAATAAGTAAATTATGATCATGTACAATGCTGTCAATAATGGAATGAGTCTGTGATGAATCTTTTCCAGTATTACTGTCCAGATTAGAATTTGAAATATCACAGTTCAAGAAATCAAAATTTTTGGTTAGTTTTTCGTTGTTATTTAAACTTATTATTTCTTGTGAAATAAATTGCTTCTCACCAGCAGTACTTTCAACTTTTACAGATGGTGGAGTAAAATCATTTTCAAAGTCTTTTAAGTTGTTATTTTCATTCAATATGAATTGTACCTGTGTATCTGATGCAGAAATATCTTTAGTACTTGAAGATTCTCTTTGTTCTACACAATTATCTGATAATTGGGAAGTAGATGTATTAACAACGTTGTCCAGTAGTTGATTCAGGTTCAATTTACCTTTTATAAAATCACTATTAATTAAAAAGTCTTTTGGTATCTGAAACTGATTGAAACTGACTTCTATATCTTCAGCTTTATTCTGGTCAATTAAATTCCCAGGAAGAGTTTCCATTGAAGAAGTTATATTGTTTGAGGAATTCGAAGTGGGAATATTCAGAGAAAAGTTATCTTCAGAACAATTAGGTATTTCTAGGTTTGAAAATTGAGTAGGATTTTGCAGGATATTTTCAGACAGAAGACTTTCAGTTTGACTGCAAGGAATATTGACACTGCTTTCATCTAGTAAGAAAAATCATCCATTAATAAGCCTTATATTTTATAGTGTTTTTGTCAATATGATTTATCAATTATTTCAAATAAATATTTTTTTTCTTAAAAATAAAAACAGTGATTAATCACAAGGACAACAACACATATATAACCTAACATACTGATGATATTAATCATGAAAATAAAAATAAAATCATTACATTTATTTAACTTATTAATTGTTTTTTTATTATTTAATTAAATGACATAATTCATTTTGGGAATGTACTGTCTTTTTGGTTCAATTACAGATTTAAAGAATACTTAAGGTGTTTGAAAACTATGAGTAATTTTTATACTAAATTACATTGTATTTGACTGAATTCAAATTTAATGTCAAGTTATAAGTTGGAATATATCAATGAGTTAACAAAATAAAGTTAACAGAAAAATGAAATTTGATTCGTGTATTAAAATTGAATTTAGTGCAATATTATCAGCTAGTTCTACTAATTCATATCCACTCCAAACCTGAAAATTTAAATTTTGTTCCAAATATTTATTTTACAAACATGCTAATTAGTTATTAGATTATTTAAAAATTCCTCCATATTTTAAGTAATAAACGATGAAAGCACAGAATAACATACATAACACAATTTTTTTCACAAGCAAAAATATTTCCTATTGATAAAAAAGACTTATAATATCATTTCTTAAATTTATAAAATAGCTATACTCTAAATTTTTTAATGATTTCTTTTAAAATTTGGATGGAAATTAACAGCATTGTCAGATTTAACACTAAATTGTAAACCACAGCAGAAAAAAAAATCTTAAAAATGAAGAAATCACTAAATGCAGTATCACAATTCAAAGTTAAATACTAACTGTAAAGAATGTATAGAAATTAACCAAGCATACTTTGTAAAATAATTTCTCTGACTTGTGAATCTTCTACTGAGTCAACAATTATATCATCTTTATCTGAAATGATTTTTTGTTGCGAGTCTTCTGTCTTGTTTTGTACACTTTCTGTATTTGAAAACTGATCAACTGAGGTGAAATTTGTTGTACTTCCAATGGAGTGATCCTGTACAGCTGGCTCAGATGAGTTTCCTACAGTATTAACTAAATTGTTCTTTTGTTCAACTTGAAGAATATTTCCAATATCAACAGGAGGGGAATTCGTCTTTTTAAAAAAAGAAGAAAATTATTTATTAATAGAATACACAAATCAATCGTTTTAAAAGGTGTTATCAAAGAATTACACATATATCTTTGAGCAAATCAACAAATAACACTGATAAACATGTCTTATTGTGAATATTTTGTCTGAATTGAAGATCATAAGATAATATAAAACAACAGATATTTGTTAAGTAAAGGAAAGGAATAGCTCACTAAACATAAGGGTAAACAACTTTAATTTAATTTAACCTAATTATAACTTAATTTATCAAGCATAAAAATACAGATAGTAATAAGGATTTTTTCAAGGGTATTTTCAAATTGTTAATAATAGCAGCAGTATAAACAAAAAAAAACAAACACTTTTTTAAAATTTCAGTCTTTATTTAAATACAAATTGATAAATTAATGTGTCCGTGTTATAGCTAACAATTATCATTTTGCAATGAATAATAAGGAAAATTAATAAGAGTAATAAACATAGATAATAAATGCAGGAAATATATACCTATATATATTGGTATGGAAATACAGGGGTTTCTAATTTTTAAATCACTCTATTTCTTTTTAATAAAAACTATTTTGAAATCACATTGATTTTAGAAAATAGTTTCTTTTATTTGAAACTACACAAAATTGCACACAGTAGTAAGACCAAATTTAAAATTACATTCTGAATCTTTGTAATGGATTGAACAGATTTCTATCAAAGTATTTTTGAATACATAATAAAATATTTACATGTCTGTTTCTATCTTAACCATGTGAGTAATGTTTTACAGGTGTAATGGATATGCCATAATCAATAACAAAAAATTATAATTTTTCTCCTTTCCAAAGCAGAAACTTCTAATATATATAAGTAATTATGTTGATTTGGCCTTTGCTAAATAAAAATAATGATCTCAAAACCTTAGCTTAAGAAGACAATATAAAGGATTGCGAAATGCATCACAGCTTTGTACACATTCACAACACTGAAATTTATTATAATGTGGTGGTAGCGGAGAGCCCTAAGCCCGAACTCCCAATCTTAGAGTTAGTAGCCGAGTAACATGCCGATCAAGCAAAAGTGACCCTTCAGCTAGGGAGATGTTATTTGGCTTATATAGCTTCCACTACAAACTCTTACACCAGTGAGTTGGTGGTTAGACGAGCGATACAAATATGAAATTTTGGTGGTGATCTTAACTGTCGTATTTAATGCCCTTCTTGGTCTTGTTGTGGCCGATAGAGGGCGCCACGACAGTTGAGCGAAGCTGCGTACGAAAGTTATTTTATCCAAGGATTCATCATTGTGGCGAGAGCGGATAGCACTTAGCCCAAACTCCCAATCTTATGGTTGGTAGCCAAGTAAAATGGCAGTCGAGCAAAAGGGACACTTCAGTCGAAAGATGTTATCTGGCTTATATAGCTTTTACTACAATAGAAAGAAAGTGCATCTGAATGATGGAATTATTTATATCAGATGATGAAAAGGGGTTTGATTAATTAAAGATAGTATAAAATGACACAATAAAATATCTTAGCTAAAATCATGACATGCATAAACTAAGTCAAAGTATTTCATAACATCTTCAATAGAATGAATATTTCACAGTTAATGTTACTGTTTTACTGAAGTTAAGGAGAATGGATTTGTTATATTTATCAAATGTAGCAATAAATAATATGATTTAATTTCATCATAAAAGAACTTACAAACATTCAATCAATAATTCATTTAATTATATTCACAAAATTTCATTTAAAACAGTTAAAGATCATTTAAATAACAATCAAGATTAACAAAAAACAAACAATAGATTGATTCTTTCTAAACAGATTATAGTATAATAGTACTCTTTGTTTAATAGATTGTAGTAATTTTAAATTAATATATAAGTCATGATAAACTAAATCTTAAACTATCTTATGATTAAACAAAATCTTCCAGTTCATTGTTTACAAAAAACTTTCTAATGGATGTCAGTTCTATCAAATAATAATGAATCTTAATTTTGTGACATTGTGACAATTTTTTAATTAATTTTGCAGACTATATATACAGAATACTTTATTATATGTACATACAGACTAAATTACATCTATATTACACATAATCAATCTTTTTCAGCTTTCAATAATAGAAGGAAATCATGCAATTTAAAGTTTGATGAAACAATGAAAGTTATTTGAATCTTATACTATGTTGCCATAAATTTAGTAAAAAATTATTTTTTAATGTCTCTAAAATTTCAAAGGGGAAAAATTCATTTCTGAGTAATAGTTTTGAAAAATGAGGGGAAAACCTACTAGATTTAACTTAATTTTCATTAAATCGATTAAAATTCCAGAAAAATTATTCTGAGATGCACATTTTTACCCTTCAAGGCAGTGGCGGATTTGGAGTTCCAGAGACCCGAAGCGCAATTCAATTTGAGGCCCCCTTCTCCTCCAATTATATTTGTAGTATGCTCTCTTTATATATATTTTTCATTCTGTTAAGCTCGGTATCTGATTTTGTGTGTGTTAAAAATAAGATGGGAAATGAAATCTAGATACATAAAATTGATTTTGACAGCTTTTTCTTGTGCATATTCTATTTTAGTTTGATCATCTGTCTTTTTAGGTTTGATTCGATTTCGTTTCACTCACCAATTTCTTCGAATTCATTTTCAACTCATACGCTCATTGGTCTTTTCAAATTCTCATTCTATTTTAACTTGCTAATTAATTTTTTGAATTCATATTCTACTTCAGCTTGCTCAACGTTTTCTTTATGTGCATATTCAATTTCAATTTCCTCATTGGTTCTTTTAGGTACACACACTGTATTAGTTTGCTCAACAACTCTTTCTGCCTCGTTTTTCATTTTAGCTCTTTTTTCAAACGTTATAATAAATTTATTGAGTAAATCTTTATATCGTTCTGAATATTATTATTTGCCTTTTGAGTTTCGAAACTTCCGATTTAAAATTTCTTTTCGATGGCATGGCTAAAAAATTAAAAAAAAAATTAGTGGCATAAAAATATTAACTGGATTTTCGACGATTTTTCCGAGTTGAAAAATTTCTCCTCTCAATTAAGAAGAGAAAGTAACCAGTTTATTTTATTTTTTTCAGCAGTGCCAATGCCTAACGATTTGTATTGTAAATCAGTCCTGTTTTTAACCTACAAATGTGCCAAAACATATAAAACCACAATTACAATATTTTCAAAAGCACAAAAATAGAAAGGACAATGTATTAAAAGATTATATGCTTACCAATCTTCACATTGGTTAAAGGTCAAATACAGAAAGGAATTCCTTTCCCCAACACAAATCAAAGGCAATATTTCTAAAACGTGAAATGCTAAGCCTCTAACAACAGGATGTTTGGGATAAACTAACATCCTTCAGAAAAGAACTCCTAACCAAGGTCTCTAGCTAAAATACCTCCTATGTCCTGTTATACTAACACGTTCATTACTTTGAAACTTTATGAGTCATTCGTGTATGTCATAGAATCCGATTGCGAAGGAGGGTCAAAATGATATCTATCTCTTTTGTTTTGTACAAGATAAAATATATCTTAATATGCCCCTCCTGTTGACTTTTAACTTTCTCATTCTCAGAATAATTAGTTTTTCAGGGGTACTGATATTACTTGGTTCTTTGACTGAGATAGATGAAGAACCGGCAGTGGGAATAGTAGAGTGTAAAAATGAAAGGTTTTATTAAAAATTATCCTGTTTTTCAAAATTTTAATATATACAATAGGTTATTATTATTTTAGAACTAAATTTTGAGGCCCTTAATTTATGAGGCCCGAGACGTGCGCCTCATGCGCTTGTTCGGAAATTCGCCTCTGCTTCAAGGTATATATGTATTAAATTTGGCAGCTCTTAGGCAAAAGCCAGTCTGTAGATCATGCTTATTTATACATATATATGAATGATCATTTTATAAACAGATAAAAAAATCAATCCCATTAAATAAATTAAAGAATACATACCTGACTTAAACCAACATTAAGTCTATTGGCAATATTTTGGGCAACTTCTTGTAAACTGACTCCAGGTGGAATACTTGATAGAGGAACTTGCATCATTAAAGTTTGACCATCTGCAGTTTGTACTAAAAATGCCTGAGTTGGTTCATTTTCAAGGACCTGCTTTTTTGGCCTCCCTCTTTGACGTTTTGCACCTAATGCCAAATAAATTAATATTAATATAGTAGGAACCAACTCAGATATTTATGTTTAGACATAATAAGATTAAACAGAGCAGATAAATTACTTTCAAACATTCTTAAGCTTTCAAAACAGAGAATATATGCTTTTAAAAAAATCTATAGTATCATTATGTTTTAAAATATTTATTATCTATATAATTCATTTTGACACAAAACAAAGCATAAAAGTAATATGGAAATTACAAAAACGTTATTATTCATTTACAGCAAAGTTATTATTTCACAGCATAGTGAGGGGGAAAAATTGCTCTGAGATCAGCTTCAGCACAAAAATAGGACAACAGCAATTAAAAGTTTGTTTCTAGATCAGCAGATACAGAGAGAAACCTTTGTTTATAATTCTATTCTGAATAATGTTAACTAACAAATAGTTCTTGGTAGACTAGCTCCAACCAGAAAATCATAAGGAAGGATAGGACAATGAATTATTTACACTGATACGAACAGTCCAGCATATAAAGAAACTTTTTGCAATTAAAAAATAAAAATTTCAAAATGTTTTAGAACAAGATGAAAACTAAGTAGATGAAAGAAAAAATCTCAAAAGGTTTGAAATAAGATAAAATCTAGATCGATAAAAGAACATTTCATTAAAAATATATGTTGAGTTCATTCTTGAAATAAGTGCACCGAATTTCAGGAAATCTGTAATGTTCTTGTCTTACAACTTTTTTCTTAAACATACTATTTACCATACAAAATAAAAATGACAATAAAGACATCATAATATTTTTTAAACATTTATCCAAACAAAATTCTTATATATATATATATATATATATATATATATATATATATATATA
>JAOUZG010006905.1:393160-444877 GCA_026289955.1 Argiope argentata
TATATATATATATATATATATATATATATATATATATATATATAGAATTATGTATATTATATATGACTAGAAAAATACTTTAATTCATCAACATGGATTTATTTTAATTCATCAATCAATTTATTCATAATTCATTTAGTAAGAATGAAACTCTTGTTCATGTTGAACTATAAGAATGCTTAATATAACTAAGAGGAATCTGAGCAGCTCTGAAAACATGTAAAAGGACTGACTTCTCACCATTTGCTTCAGTAGTAACAGAGGTATCTGCAGAAGTAGATGGATATTTTCTAGGTCTTCCTGGTCCTTTTGGTTTCCTTTTACGGGAATGAAGTTCGGGATCAACATCAAGAGTTTCTGGATCTTCAATATCACTCCCCAGTTCCTGTTTCAAATTACCTGTTTCATAATCTATAAAATACAAATTAATTCATCTTTAGTTTTTTGAAATAGCAAGTAAATTATGAACACCATAAATCCAATGAATAACTAAAATAAAGAGGGGAAAGGAATAGCATTTGAATTATAGTTCCTCTCTTTTCTTTTCATCAATACCTTTTAAAACTTTTGCTTTTTTTCTTCTTCGTGTACTTCTACGAACTAATGCACCATCTGTAAAAAAGAAATAAAATCATGATTTAATACTAAGCAGTTGTCTACAACATTTCTGATAAAAAAAACTAGTAAATTAACAATAACATTCATGGTAAATATATTTATAATAAATATTCCACATATCTTGACAAAGATAATTAAATATTATGAAAACTTTTGTTTTAATAATTAATATATAACATTCAAAAATTTATTCTTTCAGTTATGATAATTTTATAAAATGATAATAAAAATATCAAAAGGAAACAATACTAATTAAATTATGAAGAATTTATCAAAGTTTTAAGTTTCGTTTTCTTTAATCCTCTGATGCACGGTGGTTTCAGTGCAATACTACCACTTTCTAAAAATTATTTCTAAATATGTGGTGGTTTTTGATCGAAACCAAAGGCTCTAAAATAATGTTCTAACTTTAATAATTGCCAGTAGATGTCAGCATGCTGGTTAATATCCCTCTTATATACAAAAAATGCATCATTTTTAAAGCCTTTTCTCAGTACTTTCATTTTTTTTTCATCATGCAAAAAATAAACAAATTCAAAACGCCTTCATAAATATGTAGTATGAAAGCTATCTACAACATACACATTTTTTTCAAATCAAATTATGAAAGAAAAGTTCATATTTGAGATCTCTAGGTGTTTTCAAAGACATACCACCACACAACTACGGAATGAAATTCTCTACCACTTGAAACAAATTAGTGAAATCGATCTGTTTTCCTTTGCCTAACTCTCTTAGTCAAGTGGCTGACAAATTATGAGGTTTTAACATGAGTTTTGTGGGTGAAGAATTTATTTACATTTGAGTGTTATACATATAGGATGAATGAAATTTTCATTTTTCAGTTGTATGCTTCCTGTATAAGCCAACAACAATATTATATGGATGTTTAATTTACTTTCTGATAGGGTATAATTTTCTTAATTTTTAAATTGTTTATTTAAATATTACATTTCTTCATAACTTGTATAATGTGTTGGTTGTATTCAAATTCTAAATTTCACATAAAAAACTTGTCATAGTTAGCTTTATTTAAGGTTTACATGTTATTAAAATTGCTTATTTTTCATTTATATCTTTTTGTGCATATTATACGATTCTATAAATAGTTTTTATTGGTAATATTGTATGTTTTAGTATTTCCATAAATAATCAATGAAGAATTATGTTACAAAATGAATTAAAAAGTATTCATTAGTCATAAGAAAAATATGTCGTAGGTATGTGGTAGTAATCCTGTAAAATCAGCACCATCCTTCATGGTACATTCCACTATAAATTTTTTAAAGGTATTTTCACTTCCCTTAGACTCTAAACATGAAAATTAATTGTATAATTTTTAAAAATTCAAAAAAATTACATTTGCACTCTTTGAAGGGTGAACTTTCTAACTGCAGATGATTTAAATCTTAAAGCCATTATAAGATATAACATTTTAAGATGGAAACAAAATATAAGGATTTAAAATTGAATAGACTTTAAAATATATTTCAATTTCTTATAGTATTTATATAATTTAGATTAATTTTTCAGTATGACAAATTTGATTACTTTTATTTAAACCTCAAATATGGTGGGGGTATACTTTTTCATTATTTAGTAGCGAATGATTTTTTTGTCGCAAACTTCAAATTATATCTTTGTTAAGTATAATAAAGTGCGAATTAAAGCTATAAATATAAACATCAGATAGTTACCGTCTGTGACAACTTCCAGTAAACCTTTTCCTTCATCAGAAGCAGCTTCTGGCTCAGTAGGAGACAATTCTGAATTGAGTGAAGTTTCTTTTGAAGTCAAATCAACTGAAGATTTCCTTGAAAAAAGGAAACACAATTTTATTATTGTTCCATTTAATATGCATAAAATTTAAATTAAAAAATAATTTCGATACTTATTGCAGTACATCAAAACTATTTGGCCCATTACAAAAAGTATCCTTATTTTTCAGTGAATCCAATTAAAAATTCATCAAGCACTGCATCATACATCATCCTTTTCTGATTTTTTTAAGGTTTATTAGTAAAAAAGCTCATTATGATCAGCTAATTTTAAAAGGTGCAAATTTAAAATTCCATGGCTTTTTTTCTTTTAAACATAATTATTATTTATTATATTGTTAGGTTTATTTAACATAGTTTCTCCTTGCCTAAAACAGTTTCTTGCATAATTTTTCCTTACATTACATTTCAATGTTATTAAAACTTATGAGTGATTAAAAAAAAGTAGTACCAACACATGAAATTTCTATTTTGTTATCAATACATTTTCACACTGAACTACCTTGGTCTGCCTCTTTTTCGACGAGGTTTATCTTGTTCTTTTACTGGATATGCAATAACTTGTCCTGTTTGTGGATCATGTTGAAGTACACATTTTTGACCATTGACCATAATGAGAGAATTTTGGGATAACTGAATTGGCTTTGATACATCAATCATGACAATACCTTCAGCAGAACCTTAGAAGAAAATAATAATCACCCATTAAAGCAATACAAAAAAAATTCTTAAAATATCATTTATATGCTATCAGTTCCAACTATAATAATAATTCACTTTTTTCCTAAGTTCTCATTAATTTTAATGATGTTTAGTTTTTTTAACTTTACGAAATATAGCTACAATTAAACAGTAGAATCAGTTAGTTATTAAACATACACACAAATAAGTTTCATGAGAAATATATGCTTATAATAAGGATGAATGTGAATGTGTTGGTAATCTATGAGTCGGACACCATTTGATGTACATCTACTAAATTTGGAACATGAATGTGAATGTGTAAACCTTAGAAGTCAGAAATCCAGTATGATTTTTTTGAATTTTTAATTAGAATTGTAATAAGGTAAAGATTAAGTTTTTTTTTTTTTTATCTATGATAGATTCTAAAATTATAATACAAAACTGAGCTTTACATCAGCTTAAAGTTTAAAAAAAAATAATCTTTTCAATATTACAAATGTTTTAACTTATAAGCTGCTTCTGTAATAATGAATTAACAAATATTTTAATCATATTTTACAATAATTTGTTTCACACAAAATATAAATAAAATATAGCCTGGATGAGTATGTTACGAGTTGAATGAAAAAATTTGCTTTTCTCAGCATGATGTCATCACGTTGACAAAAACTGAAACTGAAGGATTAAATTAACTCCTACTGCAAACTAAACTAAGGAAAGAGTAATTTTCAGCCTGTGTTTGTATAAAATAGAATAAATATGAATTGTGATTTTTTTAAAAAAAAAATACATGAAAAAGCTTTCTATAACTATTTAAAACACCAAAATTATTAATTCATATTTATTTAAGGCACATATAGCTTAATATATGCATGATATCTACTTTAATCAAGGTCCAAAGTGCAAGGTCCAAGGTGTTCTGTGAATCATATATAATAAATTATATTTGAGTTACAAATATTTTAAAAGAAAAGTTCCACTTTGCTGCAATCAAAATGTACTGAGTTATAAAAATTTGAAAGACTCTATTCTATAAAAATGTAATATTAGACCTCTCCATAAAAGAAAGAATTCCATTCAGGGCTTGGACACCCCATAAGATAATCTAAATAATGATATTCAAAGCTTTATAACTTAGTGAGGTTTGATCTCAGAAAATTGGAATGTTAGACCATCGAGTTAATTTTACTGATTATGATTCATAGGAGTGAAGTACTGTATAAAATGTAAACTTCATAATTGTTTTTAGAAGTATTTAATAGATTAAAACAAAATAACACATAATTTACTGCATTTAAATCTTTTTGAAGGTAAAACTAAATTTTACGATGAATAAGAAAATTGCTAATTCAATAATTCTTGTAAAAAATAGCATCATTCTAAAGTTTATTTACAAACTATCATCAATCTTACAAATTTTCTAAAAACAAATTGAGTTTTTTAATCTATTATATTTTATATATATAATCCTTTATTTAATTTTAAAAGGGAGGGGGACTAAGAAATACAAGATAAAAAGGAAATCAAACCTTCCAATTCCTTCGAAATCTCGTGTACCAATCCGTGAGAGTCTTCAGTATTATTTGACTGACTGTCTTGACTGGCATTCAAAGTTTGAGGTGAAACAACTGGTGTTGCTTCTTGAATATCCTTATTTGTAGATTCATTCAAGTTTTTAGTGAGAGGAGCTGTAACAGACTCTTCAGCTTCATTTAAAAAGCTAAGATCAATGTCTGATATATTTCCCTCAGAATACATAGGAACTTCTGTTCCAAGTGCTCTATTTTGATCATTGGTTTCCACCAATAAATTTGGTACCTGGGCAGCATTTGGTACATCGAGGAGTTCAGAAGGAAATGTTGAATCTTTATAAATAACAGTAGCATTATTTATAGAATTATTGTCTAGTTCCTTTAGAGGAGGTACAGCCAAAATTGTAGAATCTGGTAAAATTTGCAGAACAGTGCCTATATGTAAAAAATATAAAAAAAGAACATGTGAAAATAAAAGTAATAATAATTGAAACTTGTTAAGCATAGAATATAATTTAATGTAACCAAATGTATTTACCAGATGTTTAGCAAACATTTTCATAATGCATAGAATAGAAAAATAAAAACCATTCTTAAATATATTTTATAACTTCTTGAACTATATTTTCAGAGAAAAAATGTAAGAATCTGAAGAACAGTATACGTATATCAGAAGTTTGCATATATATCTATATACATAGATACTTTAAATTTATTTTCATAGCAGATAGTAATTTATTTAGAAAAAAAAGACTAACCTTCAGGAAAATTGCCTGCTAAATCAGCTGCAGTGTAAAGACATGAACCATCAATGGTTAAACCAGGATTAAGGTACAAAGCACCCTCTAACTGTGATATTGATGTACAAACATCAGTTGGTGTAGTGACAGCAGCAGCAATATTAGTACTGGGATTTAAAACAGAGCATCCACCATCCACATCTTCAGTCATATCTATTGATTAAACAGCTTAATTTTTTTTGCGTAAAACATTTTAAATTGACATTTCTGTAAAATATGGTACATATGCATTATCCTCTCAATCTGCCAACAACGCACCATATTTCATTTTGGTGGCCAACATTCTTTAATGCTTTATAATACAAACGGTAAATCAATTTTGGCATATAAGTGATCTATTGGAGACTGTTTTTTGATTTGGCATAAATGGTTGACCGGATAATACTTTTGCATCTAAAATATTTTGGTTAAAATAATATTTTATAATAGATGGAGAAATTTCAAAAAAAAAAAAACACCTTATATTTAAATGAAAATAGTATAGTAATCTTTGCAAATAACACTAGATATTAATATATTGCTATATATATATATATATAATCTATTATAAAAGTGATATAGATAATGTGTTACAAAAAATATAGTAGAAATAATTTGATTATGAGAGAATGAGTGTAAAAATACTTATAGATTCAAATATCTTAATATATTTGGAAATAACACAATTTTTATTCAGTATTTAGATTATATTTTATTCAGTATTCTAGATTCACATCCTTTTCATTGAAACTTATAGAAATTTGTGATTGAAATTACAAGTGCAAGGCTTTTGTTATTGAATTGAATTACACCTTCTTCTTTTCATTTTTTTAGTTGTTATATAAATACATATATATATAATTTCCAAAAAATTAAAAAGTATTTAAGGATTTTTTTAAAAATTTTTATGTAACCATAAATTTTATTGGAAGATAATTTCATTAATATGTATGGTATTCTTACCTAACATAAATCTCTTCAAACTTGATGTTATATAATATGATCCGTGTTACATGATCAAATTATAAATTTGAAGAAAGGTTTCATTTCTCCCAAAAGTTTTAACTATTGTTGGACCTTTTTATTATTCAATATCATATAAACGTGTAATAATAGTTTAAAGAATTCATCTAACCAGTCTTCAGTTAATCTTTATTCAACATCAGAGAAGAAATTGATTACAAAATGTTTTTTAGCAACATTTGAAAACTATAGTTACTGCTATAGTGATGGATACACAAAGAAGTGGCGACTAGTTTCCCTTGCATTAACTTTTGGATTTCAAATTTTTATGTAAATATATTTCTTTCTTGAATTTTACAATTTTCTTTATAATATATTAGGAATAAAATAAAACAGGTAATGATGAAAATGAAATTCTGAATTTCAAGTATTGTTTACCTTTACTATATCATTGTATATAGGTTTCTGTATATGGTCATTAAAATACTTTTTCATGTATATTTAAATCTACAAAACACACAATTAATGCAATATTTAGCCAAAGTAATTCTTTAATTTCATTTTGGCTAAAAAAAAAAGGGGGAAAGATTGAGGAGATTAATTCTATGCAGATGCTGAATTTCTATTCAATTTAGAAGAAAAAATTATGCATAAAATTTAAAATAACAAATAAATTTCTAACAGAAACAAAATAAATAAATGATTTTTTAAGTTCTGAATTTAATTACTTTTCATTTTGATACCAAAGCTCAGTTTAAAATTATTAGCAGTTTCTTTTATATCACTATTATTATAAATAAGGAATGAATTTTGAATATCTTCTATCCGTTATAAAATTAAAGTATTAAGTTTGAAATAATAATTCTTGTTCAAAGATTCATTCACTTTATGTTGTCACAACTTTATTTTGCCTCAGAAATTTTACTCCCACATCTGAATTGTAGAGGAAGGGGATGAGAAAATGAAGTAATGGTTAATAAGTAAAGCAAAAATATTGCAATCATTAAAAAAAAATCAAATTTTTTACAGCTATATGTTTTCCATTTATCTACAAAACCCAGTTATTGAAATTATTTCCATCTGTGTGCTTGATAGTACAAAAATGCTTTGAACTAGATGGATGAAATTTGGTAAGTTGTGATCTTTATGTAATAATTATATATTTCATCAATTCTTGAATGAAACTCCTATAAAAGTTCATCCATTTAACTTCAAGCAAATACAACAGTTATAAAACACAATGAGTTAGATGATAAAATTTTAGTATTCAGTTTCTATCATTACAGATCTGCAACAAACTATGTCAAAACATTGGCCATCTGTCAGTAAAAAAAAGAAAAAAGAAAAGAAAAAAAAAGATTGGGGGCAAATGAAATTTGGTATGTTAACTTGTTATTGTAATTGTATTTGTGCATTAAACTCTCATTTCAATCAATAAAAATAAAGGAGTTCATAATATTTGATTAATTTTCTTTACAACCTTATGAATCATAAAATACTCAAATGTGTAAGGCTCTAAAAATAAAAATGGTCTAACTCAAAGTTTCATGTTGGATAAGGTTGTAAGGTTTCTTTATTTGGAAAAATACAGGCCAGTTTTTGGAAAGACTAATTTCATTAGTTTTCAAATCAAGAACAATTAGTTGTAATACAGAATAAAATTGTAAATGCAAATGTTTTAAAATCCTTCATCAAAAATTGATAATTTATATCTGAATTAATCCTCATTTATAAAGATTCATTTTTAAGAAATTAACCATAAGCTATTTACAAAAAATATAAAGTTTTTCTTCCAGTGTTCTAATCCTTCCGAAATTTCTTTATGTTTCAAACCAATAGCATGTATCAATCAGTCTGCTTTCCATTCCTAACTTCAGAGACAGAACCAAGCCTTTCTGGATATTAATTCAATGGTTTTTTTTTTTTTTTATTTATAAATATCAACACATACAGATGGTCAATACAAAAAGTTAAAATTAGGCAAAATGAATTTTAAGATATTATTCCTATACCAGAATTGATTACGGTACATATATATTTAGATTATAAAACTATTTACCATATTATGGATAGTCCTTGTATTACTTGTGAAAAAAAAAGGTTAACTCAATGATCAATTAATAATAATCTAATTGAAATGAGAGCTAAATTTCTATAAAAATTATTAGAAAGCTTTCATTGATCTGATGATTTAATGAATTTTCAAATAAATTTACGTAAGTGAACATACTAGATTAAAACTTAATTTTAAAAATAAATAGTGTTTTTTTTTCAAATGTTACTTTTTATTTTAAATTTCTCATAAGTAATCCTGGATAAAGAATTGATAAATAATCAAATTCAACAGTGGTTTTTAATTCTTAAAATTATAATCTAATGCATTTTTAGACTTCACTAAATTTTTGTTCCAAAGATTGTTACCATTAAATTATACGTTTTAGTTAAGGAGTCGGTTATATATACACGTTTGCTTAATATCATAGTTTTTCCAAGTTGAAAATCTATATTTAAAGAGGAGTGGAAATCTTTTTAATTTTTAAATTACATCTAAAGATCAAATGTCACTAAATTGCTGTGCAAAAAGATCAATGCATGGTTATAATAATTTATGCAGTTGAAAGATCACATCAAACATTTATATTCAACCTACTCTAATTTATAATTCTGAATTTCAGATTGAAATATTTTATAATACTTGAATTTCGCCTACAGAGTAGATATATCACATAGATTTAATTTTTTTAAGTTTCGAAAAAAAATTATTATACTAAAATATAATCCAAAGGAGATTTTTGCAATCAAATATTTCCTGGAGTAATAAGAAAGTGTCTTTTATGGTACTGTATTCAGTTAATTTTTTTTTCCCACTTCCAAATTTATATTTCCTTTTATATTCTTTAAAATAAAAACTGGTAAACAGAATTAAATTTCAAATCAGATATATAAACTCAACAGTTTCCCATTTTAAAAACATTTACAAAAAAAAATATATCTATATATATATTTAAAGAATTGCTTGATTTATAAGAATGGTTAAGCATGACTTATGCACACAATTTTAAAATATTGCATACAAGAATGAAAGCATGTCAAGTCTAACATGTATAAAAAGATGTTTATTGAATGAAAATATCCAAAAGAAATTCAAAATTTTGTAAGGTTTTCATTTATTTATTTGGGCTAGCATATAAAAGTGACATCCTTTACACTAAGATTCATCGAACATATAAAATATCGGTAAGTATTACCGATATTTATCATTAGAATTTTCATGTGTGCAAAGAAATGGGTTTGTTTAAATTGTTCATGAAATGTTTACTTTTTCATACTATACAACAATTCACATATTGGAACGAGAACTATTTAAGCCCTTCTCTCATTCCAACAATAAGAATTTCCTACTTCATTTCTACGAGAATGATGAAGACGAAAAATAATATGATGATTGATCAACTTCCTTTTCATATAATTTTTATTAAATCTCAAAGATGAACACATGTATGATACAGCAGATTTAATACACTTATTGCATAACTATAATCGAGAAAACAGATTTAAACGACTAAGCCAACCCATAAATGTATGTTCTAATCAATGTCATCAAATAAATTCATTCTATCCCACACATTTAACCCGCCTGTCAGATGAAAACAAATCGGTGCTACACGTGCTGTAAAAATTGAAATAATAAAAAACAGCTTTTTACTCATAAGAGTCATTGAATTATTGTTTGATAAATTTAATAATTTATAATTCAAATTTATTTGAAATATTAGATTAAACAAAAAAGTTTATTTAACAAACTGTATTTTTTTTCATGCAATGACAGTCCCACAGCTAAAGTTTATTTATCATTTTTAAGATGGCGACTGGATAGTGCAGCTCCGCGCGAACGTTATGCCAGGGAGAAAACCTTTCATTAAGCCAAAGCAACTCACAAAAGAATAAAAAATAATAATTTCTTAATTCATCGAAAATTTTCTTATTTTAAAATTTTAAAAATATTAAATGTGCTTACCATTAGCTTTAAGAATAACCTTCAATTTCAATCGTTTCTTCGGGATAATATTATATGGTAAACTTCAATATACCGGATATTTGTGCTGCCCTCTCATGCTCCGTTTCCGGTTGAAGATTTAATTAAGGGATCTTATTTGATTATTTAAAATGATGCATTAAGTTTTCATTTTCAATAACTAGAATATTTTATGCTAGTTTAAAAACTTTTCTATTTTATAATATTCTCTAATAAATGTTATATTTTATTCCTGGTTGTATTATAAACATGGCTCAGATTTGATGAAATGCTTGTTATATGATCGTTAGGAAAGTTCAGCCATTTGATTATAAGCTCTTATATGTTTTTTCCCCCTAATTTATATTTTAAAAGTCGTAAATATTTGGTATTTGCCTCAAATTATGTATTAGCAGAATTGATTCTTGCGCATGCGCTTTAAAAAAAAAGATGCGATTTTCTGTACTTTCAGTAATGTAAAGTGAATTCAAGAAAACTGAATGAGAGTTCGAAGAAAGTTAATTTTAGAATCGTCAAGAACGTACACATAACATGTAATTATACATTAAGTAAGTTAAATATTTTTGTTTATTATTTTGTGAATATTTTTAAGTATGCTCTATAAATTACTCTTGAATTTTATTTGAATACCATCATGCCGAGCAATTATTAATGACAAATAGGTCGAAATAATGCTGCAAATTTATTATGCTTGGATCCTTTGTATTTCAGTTGTCTAAAGGGTAAAGATTTCGCTTCTGTGTGTAAACTTGGTTAATTTTAATAGATGTGAGGATATTTGAAGCTAAATAAATCCAAAAGCTTAGGGGAAATTACACACGAACTTATGAACAATGAGCTTGTGATCACTTAGTTGATTGCAATATTTTTTCAAGTTAAATTGATATTAAATTTTATTTTGAGGTATTGGAGAAAAAATCAATGTTGTTTGGTCATTTGTCATATTTTCATTCAAATAATTATTGATTGGCATTTCAACATTATTTTGAATTGTTAATGTAAAGAATTGTAAATATTATTCTAGGACTAATTTTTGTATTATTGTCTTTTTTTTATATTGATAAGTAGCATTTTATATAATCCAGGTTTAGAAATGATCATCATACAGTGTATGATTATATATATAATCTAATAATAATAATAATAAACTACTACTACTAATAATAATAAAACTATGAACGATTAATTTAAAGGCTATTTTCTTATATTTGACACATGCTGTTTATAAACTTTATTTTCATTGGATTCTTAACATATTTTATTTTATTTATAAATTTTATCATTTTTATTACGATTAAATTATATATTAAGTAGGCTAATCCTATGATTATGTGTGACTGGAGGTTTTTTGTTGTTGTTAGCAACAAAGTTATGTGAAATTTGTGCTTATAAAAATATAAACAAAAATTTAATGAATTTTTTTAATAAAATAATTTTGCAGTTTGACTTAATGATGTGAAATTTATTGCCATATTTTTAATACTATTTTTTATTTATCAATTATTAAACAGTTTTGAATATTTGATAGATTATTTTTTAACTATTTTGTATTTAGTAATGGATAATCAATGTAACAGATGCTATATTTAAATAGATACGTCAATTTTGTTTTCTTTTATAACAAATGAATAAGCAAAACTTTTATTGATAATAAGAAGGAAGAAATATTGAAAATTTGCATTTGCTTTCTCAAACTTCCTTGTGATTGCTCTTTTCAGTTTTTTGTGAAACGAAGTTGTTTGAAGTTTCTGTTTTAATATCATCGTGTTTAATAAAATTTATGCTAATTTAGTGAGTCTTTTTTATGTCTTTTGGTTGCTCAATTATTAATCTTTTTGTTGTCTTTCATTTATTCAGTTTCATTATCAGTTCCATTTCATTATTTCAGTTCAGTTATTTATTATAATAAAAATTGACTTTTTTATTTAAAAAATAAATATTACCATTTTTATAAATAGTTTATTTGGGAGCTTTAAGAAAAATTGTTATATTTAAAACAAAATTACCTTTATATATTAATGAAATAAAAATTTTTTAGTGCAATGACATTGAAAATGTTTGTGATAAGGACTAAAATTTATACATTTTGTGAAATTAAAGTATGAAAATCAATTATTTTTATGACCTTAAAAATTATTACATGCATTGAAATATATATATATATAACACTAATATTATATATATATATAATATTAGTGTTATATTTTGTTATATTTACTTATATCTTTCTTGTTTCAGATCCCGTTTTATGAAGTTATAATGACAGATTTAGATCCAAGCCTAGTGCCACAAGTCAGGTCATTTGACAATGACCTGGTATACTTATGGAGCAAAAAATTCGAAGGAAAATCATTGACTGATGCTGAATTCAAAGAATTCTGGGTAAAGAATGTTCCCTTAATATACAACCCAAAAGCTGCTACTCCAGGAGATGAAAGTGTTATCTTCACTCCTTTGGAGCAGTTCATCTGTGGCAGTAAAAATACTGTTCAAGTATTTGAAGACTTAAAGCTGCTCAATGACACTCCTTCATTATGTGGAAAAGTCTTCAAATCCGGTGAACCTACCTATTCATGTAGAGAATGTGGCCTTGATCCCACTTGTGTCCTTTGTGTAGATTGCTTCACTCATAGGTAATGTATTGTTTTTAATATAATTATTTATATATCTCTTTTAGTTGAGATACAGGAATTTTCAATTTATTTGTTAAAATAAAGGGACTATCTCCTATAAAAAATTAATTTTATAATACCTTTTTTTTATGTACAGGCATAGAGTATTATGTTTGTGATTCTTATAATCCAATAATTTCTATTATTAAAAGTCTAATGTTAAAACTGTTGTGGCAATAATTTAATTACTATGTTACTTTTTTTACCTCTACTTTCTATTATTAAAAATATAAAGAAAATATAGCAGTTGTCAAAAAGAAATTTGAACTCCAGATTTTAACAAATGTTCACATTTTAGGCTTTAAAGAGTCTGTAAAACACATTTTTGATATTTCATATGTATGAACACAATAACTTAAAGAACTAGATTAATGAAATGTAGTATATGAACTTCTAAATTGGGTTTTTAGATTTCTTTCAAATTTTGAACAAAATCCATTCACAGAGAATCTAGCTAGCTGTTTGTGTGTTAACTCAAATATTTTAAATTGCAGAAAGTTAAACACTTAAAATTAGTACTTAGATTGATCATCTAAAATATAGATTTGTATCAAATTTTGAATCAAAACTGTCAAAGAGTTGTCTACTTTCTCATACACATAAACATAAGTGCTTATAAATGGAACAAATTTAAATAAAATGAATTCAATTAATCAAATTTTAGTATAAAATTTAAATCTTAAAAATGCCTCTAAGAGAACTTTAAATCCCATGTTTCTCATTCATTCAATTATATGTAGCCTTATCCTAGATTGGAAAATCAACCTTTTTTCTTGTATTGGTTAAACTTTGAAACTAAAAATGCCAATAAGGAATTATGGTATTGGGGCTTAAGACTATTATGTAATTTCTCAAGAATTGCATGACATTGAAGTATATTCTTTTTAACCCATTATTCTTTTTAACCCATACATACACGTATATAGAACAAATAGATGCAGGCAAAGCTGCAGATCCAGCGACCTATTATAATATAAATTATTTTATATAAATTTAAAACAGTATATGTTAATACACCAAATTTCAAAATTTTGCTGTAATCTGTAAAATATATAATAATAATAATGTATAAATTTTTATTAAAAAATTAGTACCTAATAAGTATTTTTTTCATGGGAGAGTAAAGAATCTGTTATGATATAAATAAAATAACTTACAAAATTTCAAAAATAATTAAGATTATATAAAAAAATTTTGATCTGAAAAAATACTTTTTTTTAAATAAGATTAATAATAAGCAAGTTTTTTTTTTTTTTTTTTTTTTTTGCCAATAAATTCATCTAATCTTTTTCTTCATTATGCTAATCTATCACATGTTTAAAATCATTTCTATTGACTGTTAATTAATATTAGTAATTATTATCTGTCTATGACGCACCAATATTATAGATGTTTGATTCTTTCTTTTACTCAATTTATAAGAATATTCTAATGAAATCTACACGATTTTAACTAAAATATGAGTTTGCCCGCTCCCCCATTTTTTTTAAGATAGCGAGAAAGAAAAAAATTGATTAATGCATGTTTTAATATTGTATTGGGTAATATAATCATTATTTTTATGTGTTTTGTATTTTTAGTGAACATAGAAATCATCGCTACAAAATGAGCACAAGTGGAGGTGGTGGCTATTGTGATTGTGGTGATGAAGAAGCTTGGAAGTTCTACAGTTTTTGCAATAATCATCATGGCAAAACTCAGGTTTGAATTCAAATAGCTCTTTTTAAAATTATACTTACTACATTATTGAATAATTGTTTAAATTATATTTGTTTTTAAGCAATCTTCGGTCATTGTTTTTAACATTCTTGTGTTAATGAAATTTTAGACACAAATTAAAATTTTATTTATGTAGGGTTAAAGTTTTAGCTAATCTTTGTGTTCTGTCTAAAATAATTTTCCCTCAAACTGCAGCTATTCTTTCATTAATGTTTTCTTTGAAACCTCATATCAAAGATATTCAAAATTTTGTTTAATAAACTTAAAGTGAATTATTTAATATTTTTAGAATATACAAGTCTTTTTTTCAATGTTAAAGACAAAATAAGTGTTAACGATTTCAGCTTAAAATGAACAATTTATTCTTATATGAAAATGTATATGTTGATAAAATTATTGATATTCTGTGGAACTGGATGAATGAAAACATTTTTCTTTCTAATTTGATTTTGTTGTAATTAAAAATTCTTTAGAAAAATTAACTTTGTATCTTCATTTTAACATTTTTTTAGGAGCAAAGAGGATGATAATCTAATTTTATGAAGACTTTATTTTGATACATGTGCTAATATATTTTTTAAATTCTCTTTGAAATATTTAAAGGGCTTAATAGTATAAATAAATATCTTACCTTTCTATAACTCTTACTCTTTCAAAAACAAATATGCATTAACAATTTAGATTATTTTTTTTTTCCAGAGAGCAGTTTATTTGCAAAATTTTTAGACCTAAGAAAAACACTTGCCACGTGTTTATGAAGCTTTTCATTATCAGTAGATTAGAATACTAGAAAAATGTCTTACTTTATTATAAAATCCTATTAAATTTTAAGTTGTCTAATTTGTCATTTAATGATTTGTTATATCTTCCCACTTTCCTATTTCATTTAAATATTCTAAGGGTAAAAGAGGTAGGGAAAATGATTTTGTAGCTGATAAATTATGGTGTTTTAAAAATATTAAGAGGTTAAAAAAAAAGATTTTGCAAGAAAGGAGAATTGGAAGAAGCTGTTATCTAGAATATTAAATTAATAATTCAGATTTAATTTCTTATTATGTTAATGTAAAAGCATAGCATTGCTTTATATAGCATAGCATTGCTTTTTATGTATTTCATATGGTATTGTAATTGCAAAAAGTCTTTCAGATGTTTTTGAAATACGTAATGTTTTTATTCCATTTATGGTTGTTTAATGCATATATTTCATTATGTACTGAACATTGCAGCTTCTAAAAATTGTTAATTACAAAATGTAAAATTTGCAAATTAGTGCAAAGATATAAATTGTATTCAGATGTCTTAACTGACATTTTATAAATTATTGTTAGCCTGTTAAAGTGATCTGAGATCAAATTTGCGAGGAATCGCTTGTCTTTTATAGTATTATTACAGTATTTAATTTGTTTTGCTGATATATTTGTTAATTGTTGAATATATTTATTTAAAAAAATAATTTTTATCGCATATCTTTTAATTTATACAAGTATTATTTATCATCAGACCAGTGAAGATGCAAATCCTTTGGAAAAATTATCGCCTGACCTTGTGGAGCGATTTCGTTTGGTGTTAAAAACAATTCTGAAATATTGTCATGTTATGCTAACCTGGGAACAACCTGTAGATCTTCCATCTGATTTAATATTTCCTTGGCAAACAGCAGATGGAAGTGATAGCTCTGATACCTATTGTACTATTCTATACAACGATGAAACACACACATATGAACAGGTGAGAGTCTTATATAAATTCTGTAATAAATTTGTTCATTTAATATATTTGTATATGACAGTTGATGTTGAAGTATCAAATATTCAACATATTTTTTGTGGAGTGTATTATAATGTTGAATTTTTGTGTAATACAGTAGACATTTATAAATTTTTTTCAAAACCCAGTTTGATAATATTGCATTCATGCTTATTATTTACTTCAAAGCTATAGTTCTTTCTGTGATGTACTCTATTTTATATGTTTTTTTTTGAATTTTAATAAAACTGTAAAATAAGAATTGTAAAAAAATTAGCTAAATTGATTTTTGTGTAGGAAATGTTTACCAAACACTATAATATTGTATCCCAAAGATAAATTTAAAAAATAATTTTGATTTATTCATTTTAAACTGTTCAATGAATTTTAAGTTAATAACAATAAATTTGGTATTGAAATTATGGTTAAAATAATCCAAACTAGCTTTTATAACAAAGCGTAATATACTAAGGAATGTTGACGCATTTCAAAAATATACCATATTTTTATTTTTCTTTAAAAGTAACAGAAATCTTGAAGATAAAATTTAATTCTGTAAACAGTTTAAGTTAAGATTATCAGTTCTTAAAGTTATTGCAATATGATATATACCTACATACATCTCATTCATTACTTTTTTTTATGTGTTTCTTATATTTTAATGAAAGGATTGCAAAATATCATCAATATTTTGTCAGAGATCTTTTTTATTTAACAGGCCTTCCACTCATCACATAGAACATCTTTTCTGTAGCACATATATGGGATGCCACGCAAAATGCAACTTGAATATTGGTTATAAAAACATTATAATATAACTTGGATAGATGTAATATGTCATATTTTATATCCATTTGTGTATTTTAATAAAATTTAATGCATTAATTTTATTTTATGTATATTACTTTTTAAAAGCATAGGGATTATAACTTATAAATAAATAAATTTTTAAAGCATGATAAATATAAATTGGAAATCCCTCCCCCTCCCAAAAAATGTCAGCTTTGATCAATTTTTACTTTACTCCAGTTTTCTTTGGCAGCTAGCTAGTTCACCCGAAATGTTGGTTGCATTTAATTTCACTTAAGCCATTTAGACATAATTTCATAAATTCATTTTCCAACATTGTCATTTTGCTTTAATAATCTCATGTATTTTCTATTCATTTTGGGCATGAATATTCTTAGCTGAGAGCAGTCTTATATCATCATAATGCTATTAAAAATACAACTATCCATTTCATTTTTTTTTTCCTTCACAATATTGCAAATGAACTTTTTATTTTTGTAAACTACACAAGCTATCAACAAAATACTTCTTCCTTATCTCTCAACAATAATATAAATATAAATGGTTCTTCTGTTTAATAATTTGATGAAACAATGAAGGCAGTTTTAGGTCAACAATCTATTATTTAAAACTAAGCAAATAAATAAATAAAAATAAAAATTAAATAAAATAATAAATAAAAATTCTCTATTAAAATAAAAAATAATAATAATTGATATAGTTAAAAAAAATGTTTTTTTTTTTGAATTTCAGAATGACATAAAAACCATTTTCATGTAATATTTTCAGAAGTTATTGGAAGAGAACTTTAAAATTCATCTTAAATTTTAATTGAAAATTTTAAAAAATGATTATATGTGTACATTTTTGCCTTCCAAAGAATTAGTGCTTTCCCTTGGGGTTAAATTATCTGGTCTGTAGAACACTAACACCGTTACATATTCATCACCTTTAATAGTAGAGGTGAATGCTTATAATTAGTATATATGACCTCATTGATCTTCTTTTATTTATCACCATTCATTTTCTAGAGAAATCTCAAAAGCATAACTATGATGCATTCCTTTTAGGAATAATCATGACAGAATCAACCAATCCTAATTATTTTATTTTGCCAGTTTCTTATTTCATTAGAAAGAGTGTGACATTTGAATATATCATTTATAATTATTTGCTTCCTTCTTCCCACCATTTTTAATAAATATAACAAAACGAAAACTTTTTGCAACCTGAAGCCTCAACAACTGGATTGATTTTACCACTTTGCATGTATAGCTTATTAATCAGAATGCTGCTGCAATTGTTCAAGTATAATTTTAAGTAATACTTATATTTGAGTTAGCAAAAAAATATTTGTCAAAGTTGGTTGATATTATTAAATCATTAATTTGGTAGATAAATAACTAAACAACAAAAACAGCTAGTTGATATTTATATTGACAAAATATCTGTTCCCTTTATCATATTCATATCATTTGTATTTCTCTTTAGGTTATAGACACCTTAACCAAGGCAATAAATTGCAGTAAAAAAATTGCTATTGATTTTGCCACTACAATTGATCGAGAAGGAAGAAGTATTGTCAAATGCTCTACATTTGCAGAATGCAATCAAATTCGACACTACATCGAGCGAGTTACTTCAAGACTTGCTAGCAAACTTAAAGTTTCTGTCATGCATACAGAAATTATTGCTCATCAAACTTTTGCTCTGAAACTGCTCAGCTGGTTACAAACCATTATTTCATTAAATAAAGGTATATATATATATATAATCTTCAAATTTCAACTTATAAAGTAAGATATATTTCGGTGTTTTGTTTACTGTGCCTTCTGGCTTTAGAATTTTGCATTTATGAAAATAATATATTTTATTCTTTCAATTTTAATGCAAAGTAAGTTAATAATCTATACTCTGTTATGAAAATATTTTGGTTGTTATCTGAAATATAACCATTTAATTATTATTATATAGACAAAATTTCTTATTAATTAACAATTATAATTAAAATCAAGCTTATATCTTCAGTATCCTTTATTTTTCTTTATTTATGGGGGAAATAAATAATTTGGATTTAAATTTTTATGTGTGATTTTCATTATGATTTAAAATTCTAGTGTGTTTCATCTGCTTTCATTGATCTTTTTATTTCTGGTAATTAACTATCCTTTGTGTACTAATTGAAAATAATTTTTGAAATATTAAAGGAAATATTCAACGTTAAATTATATTGTACTGAAACTTTTTATCTTGATAAACAATTTTAGCCTATGCATATATTTTATCATTGCATCTGAGCTACCATATTGTCTTGAAATAGCTTTTTTATAAAATATAATTCGAATATATAAATCACATCACTTAGATCACTGTTATTACTTTATTTTAGGTTTCTGCCATGTTTTGACTGAAGAAATTCTACAAGATAATCTGCTAGAAAGTGTGATGTGTGCCGATACAAATCTATGGAAAACAGCCCGCAATCAGTGGCATCAGTTATTTATCACTGGCATGTTGATGGACATGAAATGCAAAAAGGTTTTTGCCAAAGCTTTTATTTTAGCTTACCCAACTTTGATGAAGGAATTCATAGCAGATGACCATGACCATTCTATATCAGTGACTTCTCTATCTGTTCAAATATTTACAGTGCCTACTCTGGCTCATTTCCTTATTCAGGAACATGATGCAATGAGTGTTGTCTTAAGAACTTTCATATCAGAATGTAAAAGGAATCATGTAAATGCTGCAAAAAAGCTTTACTTTCAAAGAAATCTAAGTAATGGTACTTTCAGACGAGCACAATATATGCTGTATGATCTCAGCTACATTGTTGCAGTTGTTCCATCTCAGTGGAATGATGCATTGCGAAAAAATATTTACTGTGGTATGAAGAATTTCTTTGAATTGTTAGAAATGATGCAAGATATGGATCCTGTTGTCCGGCAAGTAGGACAACATGTTGAATATGAAGCTGAATGGGAAAGTGGAATAAATCTACAATTAAAAGTTGCACCTATATCTACATTATTGTTGAGAATGTGCTGCAGTGATTATTCAGTTTTTGTAAAAACTCTCAGATCTAATATCAGACATTTTGATTCCTCACAACCAAAATGTAATTTTATTGGTGTAGAGTTAGCCGATCACTCAGCTTCATGTATTGAATATGATGTTGCAACCGATCCAGTTTCAATTCACCTTCCCTTGGTTCGTTTCATATCTGGTCTCTTACTGCGATTAGACCAATTTAATTTGACTTATCAGGATTCAAATTTCAGTATTGAAAATGTAGAAAGACCTAGTCCTGAACAGTTAATGGAACTTCCTCTTCGAACTTTAGTTATGTTGGCCCAATTTAGGGCAGGTATGTGGCGAAGAAATGGATATTCTTTGCTTAATCAAGTGTATTTTTATCACAATGTACGGCTTCGGGATGAGATGTATGATAGGGATATACTAATGCTTCAGATAGCAGCATCAATGATTGAAAGTAATGAATTTGTTATACATTTAATTTACAAATACGGATTACTGAATTGGGCTGATGAACGTTTTGATGGCTCTGCTCGTAAACCTGAAGATGATAATATAAGACAAGTTATAACTGTAGCTGAAGAATTTCTTAGCTTAGTGCTGATTATTTTATCTGAGAGGTATACACCATATCTAGGTGAAGTTACTGAAGCTGAAAAAGTCAAGAAAGAAATAATTCAGCTTCTTTGTATGGAACCTATGCCTCACAGCCAATTATTTAAACTTTTACCAAAAGATCCTTGTTCTGATATTGCCTTGGAAACTGTTGTAAATGAAGTAGCTGATTTTAAAAAAGCTCATGGTCCTGGAGTGGGTAAATATGAATTGAAACCTGAATTTTATAAATGTTTCAATCCTTTTTACTATCACTATACTCGTGAAGAACAATCTAAAGCAGAAGAGGTACAAATGAAAAGGAAAAAACAACTTTGTGAAGAAGTTTGCTGTCCTCCTCCTGTTCCTCCTAAATTTGCTCCTCGATTTGCAATTATCACAAATATTCTGCAATGTGATGTTTTGCTCCACGTAATGGATATTGTCCTGAGGAGAACTCTGGATCTCCATTCTTCTGCTTTCTCTGAAACACAGCTGGAGAAAGTTCTTCATCTAATGGGTCTAGCTTTACATGAAGAGGAACGGGCATTAAAAACAGATAAGGAAAGTTCATTTTTCTGTTTTACTGCCAAAGCTCATAAGCGTGTATTTTTAGGCTTATTGGAAGAATGCCTTAAATGTCCACGAGTTGATGTCTGTGGGGAACCTCAGAAAGATCTTATTACTTGGGTTATTAACAAATTCAAATACGTTGAGAGTCTTCATAAACAGAACAATGAAAAAATGCAAGGCGCTGATGTAGCATCATCATCTACAAGCACCAATAGAAATTCTGCCAGAGACCGTAAGCGTAAAACTGAAATGGCTGCTGCTCGTAGAACAAGAATCATGGCTCAGATGTCAGCCATGCAAAAGAATTTTATTAAAGAGCATGCTGACATGTTCAAGGAAACTTTAATTGAAGATTCCAGTTTGTCAAGATCTGCAATGGATATTTCTTCTGAAATGTGTGAAGAAGATCCTGTTTGTTTCAAGAGGAGTTCTAACTGGAAAAATCCTTCTACAAAAATGTACACTTGTATTTTATGCAGAGAAGACCAGGAATTGAGTTGTTCAGGAAGAGCATTAGTTCTTTCAGCATTTGTCCAGAGATCTTCTATCTTGTCGAAAAATCGTAAGCATCAGTTAAAAGATGCTTCTAGTTATGATCCTCTTTTAATGCCTGCAGATCTCTTTTGGTCAGTGCATGCAAGCACTTGTGGACATGTTATGCACAGTGATTGCTGGCAAAAGTTTTTTGAATCGGTTGTACATAAAGAACAAAGACGACCTGTAAGGTAATATTGCTTTTTTTTTATCTCTTGTTTTGTATTATTTTTATATAATGTCTTTATCTTGTTTATCATTAATTTTAAAAGTGTATTTCAGCAGATAATTTTATAAAATTTCCTGTAATTCAAGCTTTGGTGCAAAAATCTTTTATTCTTAGACAACACAATATTTCATAATCCCAAATTTATTAATCTTTTAAAATTAGGATTGGTTTCTAAAATTGTCTTCATACTTATAAGTTTATTCACATGCACATATCGTAATGTTTTAATTGTTAGAATAAAGTTTTTTTGCAAATTTTTAATTTGATATTCTTTATTTGTGTATTGTTCATATGCATATTTTTACATTTGTTCAATAGATTTGGTCGGCATACTAGTTTTGATGTGGAGAAAAAGGAATTTCTTTGCCCATTATGTGAAAGATTAAGCAACAGTGTGATCCCTCTTATCCCTCCATTATCAACGCTTGTAACATCAGATGTACATGCCAAAACAAATGGTATTTCCATTGATGAATGGTTATTGAGCATGAGAAAGATATCTGAAGGATTCTTTGAAAAAGTAGACAATCCCACTGAAGATGGTAAATTTATTTTGCCCATAAAAGTTTGTCATTCTTTAATAATCATCTAATTTTCTTTCATTAATCATAATCAAGTCTACTTTGAATGAATTAAATTTTCTTAGCATATCCAAACAATTCTCAGATATTTCCAAGGAAATTATTTCTAAATTTATGTTTATACTGGCTTTTACCTGCGACTTTGTACACATGGGAATTTTGATGTGTATATGTGAGAACTGACAGTCTAATCACAATGTAAAATGTTATTAAAACTGTATACAATTCCAATTGGGGTAACGCAAAGCAGATTAGAAATTTTTAATTTCCATTATTATATTTTATTTTGATTCAAAAGTACTGCATAAGGAATCTGAAAGATCGATTAATTAACAATGTTTGATTTTTATTGCATCAAACCCTAAGAAAATAAACAGAATCGTTTGAAATAATTGGTCGGAAATATGTTAAGCCTAACCCCATTCAAGTGCGAAAAAAATTGAAGTCTTTCTCATCTGGCAGTGGAGGAGATTTTTCATGGGAAAGTGGGGGTTTAATTAATAAAAATGAACCTTTTAATTAACCAGAATAAATTATTAGCTTTTGTTCTTCTCTAGACTATAATCTATCTCTGTGCTAAATTTCATCCAGCTGTTTCTGGCTTGATTGAGTAACATCATCCATCCATCCAAACTCTCAAATTTATTATAGTAGTATGGATGGTATATTTCAATATGTTGAATATGTTCCTGTTCAAGATGCCTATAATTAGGCTTCTCAAATTTTGTTCCATTTTAAATTGAGGTTGAATTAAATGTATAAACAATAATAGAATAAATTATAAAATATTCTCAGTTTCAAGATCAGCTGGGGTTTTTTCTGTAATTTAATCAAATGAATAAAATTATATTATTGCTCTTATGGCTCAAAAATTGCTTTATCTCTGTAATACATTTTTTTAACTCTCGGGGACATTTAATTACTAGTGCTCTTAAATATTATCTAAATTGCAAAGCATTTTATGTAGCTGTATAAAACTTTACTATTACCTTGTATCCTTGTAATTTTAATGAAGATGTTTCATTTCTACTAGAAAATTTAAGAATTTGTTGAAGTTATTTTTTAGTTGAAGCTCCTATCTTAGATGAGATGGTACAAATATAAAGATATGTTTAGCAAATCAAATAAAACAGCGCAAGATTTCTAAATCACTACAACTATTATGAAACTTCGAAGTTTTAATTTTTTTTTTCTGAAAAAGAAGGGGAGGAGTTGACTTTTTGGAAATTTCAGATAGGTAATATTTAAAGGGAAATTTTTTGCAACCATTAGTCCTGGAGGATTAGGTATTCACCAAAATTGATAAGTTAAATGATATATATCAGCGCTATTACATTTGGAAAGTATATAAAATAATTGAATGTAAGTTGCAATTACATATATTTATACTTAATATATGTAAATGTTCTTATATGAAAGGTTGTTTTGTTTATTAAATTCTAGGCAATTATATTATTAGATAAATAATCTTAAAAAGCCCCCCCCCCCCCAGATTTTCTATTGTAGGGAGGGGGAGATACAAACTTTATTTCTCATTTTCTGTTTTTATTTCCCAACACTATTTTAATAAAATCTTTTTTTTATTTGCTTTTGCAGAAATTTCTTTATAAGAAAGAGTAAATATAATTTTTAAATTAATATTGTTCAGTAACTCAATATGCATGAACATAATATTTTCTTTTATAAAAAATTATTGAAAATTTTTAGAGAGGATATTATTGAAGTATTTGGACATTATTTTTTATTCTTCAGTGCTAAACTTTTTTATAGGTTTTTTTTAAAAAAATCCACCTTATTTTGGAAATTAAATTTCAACAATAAACATCGAGCATTTTTATAAGTTAATAATATCAAATGTTTGGTTGGACTGAAGATATACAAGTCTATAGTTATTGATGGCATATGTAGGATTGTACAGCTTTCATATTAAATAAAAGTTTTAAAATTGCTAATTTGTTTTTCAGTTTTTCTTTATAGAAAATGTAAAGTTGTATTTTAGAAATTTTTCCAAAGATAAAGCATGCAACTATTCATGACATATCTTGTATTTAGAAACTTCCATATGAAATAAAAATCAGAAAAATTGAGCCTGTGGATAGTGCTGGGAAACAAATTTACTTTTTTTCCCTTACTATTTTAAATATATAGATTCTAGAAAGGAGTTATTTGGAAGCTTTATTTTGTGTTTTCCATAATTAATTGTAAATGAATTCTTATAATTTATAGGTGATGCTGTGAAACATTATCCTTTTCATTACAAGGCTTCTAGTATTGATGATGCAGTTAAAGAATTACCTGAGGTGAATCAGGAAAAATTCAAAACATTATTTGCTGTGTTTGAAAATGGAGATATAAGTGATTCTGGGCCTTCTTTCGCTCAAAATTTAATTGATATGATGAAACTTTTTTCTGAATCTACTTATACCGTGAGTACCAATTTTTATTGCTTTCAAATGCAATTCTTTTTGTTTCATTTGTATTCTAAAATTTGTTGAAATAATATTACTATTTTAGAATTGGGTAGTTTTTTACAAAAATTGTTTAATCTGACATACATTGTTTATCATCTATGTATATATATTTATAGTTAAAGTAAATATACATAAAAAAATATTTTATTTTTATTGTTCTTAAAATATAATTACTTTATTAAAGCATGTATTATTTAGTAAAAATAGAAATTCATATATTTTGTTGACTAGTAAATATTGTATGATTTTTATACCTGCAAATCATGGAGTTCAAAACATTCTAGAGAATTTCCTTTAAAAATTTTACCTTTTTCCTCTGGGTTCTCGCATTTCTTGAAAGTTTCATGTGTTTTGCTTTGGGGTTTCAAAAATATTCGATTTCACCTCTTATGATTGTTGGAGTTTGAAAAATAAATATGTACATCCATTACTTTTTAAAAAAATATGCAAAAAAAAACACCTTTGCATTGGAAAATTTTATCAAAGGCAATAAAGTGTTGATATGAGAGCATCGCCAGTAACCACTCTTTTCTTTTAGTATAGTTTTAAGGAAGCCAAGAGTGGAGATGACAGGCAGATCTGCAATTACAACTACTAAAAAATGTTTAAAATACATAGTAGCTGTAAATTATATACTATTCATTATACATTCAGATTAAATAATTTAAATACAGAAGTCAAATGTCTTTAAAATGTTTGCAAACTAGTATTCATGCATTAAACTTTCAGACATTAAGCTTGACTGATGGATCAACAAAACACTTATTTAATATCATTTAACATTGCTTCATAGCTGAAAAGTGTCTTCTTTAAATGTTCTGTGAATCTGTGCAAAGAAACAAGTGTTGATTTTCATATTTTGCTTTAAAATTTCAAAGAGGGGAAAGTGGTAAAAACAAGATATATGGGGTATTCTGCAAATGAGAATGTTTTATAGAAATTTCAAAATTTCTGCTAAAGCAAATGGGGTTTGGGGTTAAAAATTTACTAAAAAGAAGGAAAAACTTATGAAAATTTTCAGATTGTGAAAAAATTTCTCCAAAATCAATCAGAAACAGGTGATCAGTGAATAGTAATGATAACCAATGAATACTGAGCTTTCAAAATGTGAGACTTGTTATATGTTTTGAAAAGGGCAAATTCAATAAGATCAAAATCGTAACAGTTGTTAATATAGCAAAGATCCGACTTTGGCTAATAACAAAAAAAATTATGATGTACAAAATTATACTATCAGATGTCTATTAGAGGTAATTCCACTTTTGACATTTTTGGTGCAGGAAATGTATTTAAAAAAAACCATAAAATGTTTTAGTTCTATTAAAACTGAAATTCTTGAAAGTCTTACTAAAAATCTCATTTCTGAATTTAATTTTTCAAACAAAGATTTGTATACTAGTATCATCTAAGTTAGTTAAGAGAGAATGCTGAAAATTCTTACTAATGAAAAAGAAGGGGAAAAAAATTATGAAATCTGCTATGCATATTTCAATGTATCATGTCGGAACATAATTTCTCGAACATCCAAGCACCACATGCTCGCGCAAATTAAATTATATTTTTATTCATTTTAATTGTTTCATTGAATGAGTCACTTCAGTATTGCAAATGATCCAAAAAACTTTGTCTCACATTGATTGTTTAAAAAAAATAAAACATTTCCTATTTGTTTCATTTCATATAATCATGTGCTCAAAATGATATTTTTCTAGGTTTTATTTGCTCTGGTCATTAACTTATTTTTTAAAAATCAAAGCTTCTGTAAATGGCAACACTTTATTAAAGGCTCATTTTTTGAGATACTCATGCTGATAATAAAGTTTCAATTTTTCGACTACGTCCCCCCCCCTACAGTTTTTCTTATTTTTCGCTTTAGGATTTTTGACTCTCATTCCCAAAATAACATCATGTTCTATGACAAAAAAAACCAAACTGGAAAAAATTGAATGTCATTAATATATATACATCTTTATTTGTAGAGTTATGAATAAATTTCCACTCAACTAGTTGCAAATAATAGGAATTATTTTAATCTAATAAGAGTGACTGAACAAGCTCGATCCTTCTATAACTAGAAGAAATTTATTCTTTCTGTTCTTCGGAATAACAAGAAAAGGAGGCAATTTTATTTTAATGGAATTTATCAACTGTTTGACTGATGTAGCTAGTTAATCTGTAGAATTTGGTAAAATTGAAATATCCAAGAATCAAGTGAATAAGTTTCTATCAAAATATTCAGAAGGTCATAAACTTTATCAGAAATTGTTGGAAGTAATTAAGATTCTTCTTACTATCTTAAGACAGAATTCTCTTGAATTGAGTTTTTTAAAAAACCTTGTAAAATAATAAACTGAAGAAATTCGGTGAAATCAAAAAATTTCGATCATAAGGGAGTTTTTATTATATATAAAAATGCTCTTTTTAAATATCTACAAAGATTGCAATCTCAAAATGGGGTAGGAGGCTGCATAACTGATAAAAAAATAATTTACATTAAATAAAATGTGAAAATTAAGTAGATTCTACAATATAATAGGTGGGGGGAAATTTGTTTCAGTGGTAGAGAAGAATAAATATTCTCAATGCATAGGAGATTATCAAATAGTTTTACAAACAGAAGCTTCAATAGAATGATTTGAAATGTAAATTTAAAATATTTTAGAGCGATTATTTTCTGTTCATTTTTTTTAAAAATAAAGTTTGTTTATGTGCATTTGTCCCTTGCTTTTTTCTCTTCATCCTGCCAAGCACTGGTGAAGAATAATATTTGTGTTTCCTTAACAATTAATTTTTTTTAATGAATTTTGTTTTCACTAAAGTTTATAATTTTTTTAAAAAAATCAGCACTCGGTAATAGTTTGTATGAAATAAGCATCTTGTAATAGCTATGCAGTTCCTAGCATTACTGTGATTGCAGTTTTATGTCTTAAACTGTTTTGAACTGAGGTGGTACCTTAGAACACCTCATCGAAGTATACTTCTCACAGTATTAAACAAGGAAGTGATGTTGTATTTAGTTTGTTAATGCTAATAGTATTCAATTTGAATTTGTCATTCACATATTTTATATCTGAAATATATGGTTTTACAGTCATTAATCTCTTTCCCCATTTTGAGTGTAGATTCCATATTAGTTCTTAACACCCTTCAATTCCTGCTAATTAATTATTTTATAATTTGATATTAAATGTTCCTTAGTGTCTTTATTAATTTTTAATTTGCTGACTCTATCTCACTATTCAATCACTGAATAAAAAATTAGCATTATACTTATAATTTAAAATTTTTCTTTTTAATTTAGCAACTTTGTTAAAATAAACAATATTAAACTATTATATCTTAATTTCAGGTTGGTTTCAATGCTGATATAGATCATACAGATGTTCGAATTGCTTCAATGGCATGGTGGTCATGCACTTACACTATCCATGCCATGGAATGGCTCTTAAGGGACAAAAAGAAAGCCCTCTTTGGGGCCCATTCTTCAAGGAATGCTCTCTGCCTTGATGGTATTATCAGGTTCTGTGGTACCAGTCTACGAATATTTGACCAAGATGTCATTCGAACAAACTGTGTTCGCATCCTTCGTTATCTACTCTTGAGTGAGCATTATCTTTCAAGCCCCTCATGCTGTTTGGACTTGGATGCATTCTCTTTGCTTGCCTTTCTTACCCTGTCCATGCCTGTACTGTTCAAACATTCCCATCCGGACAAGGCTCTCCTCCATCCTCTTGGAACAACCTTGGACAAGTACATTCTGCATGTCATTCTAACCTTCCACTTTGTACAAGTGCTTCTTACGTATCCATTTCATGAGGAAGAAAATATGGAAACAGATAATCAATCCTCGGTAAATGAGTCATCTGGGCCTCATGGAGAGAGTGTCACTGCCCTTCTCTTTTATGAAGAAGTAAGGACTGCGGCAGGATTTGACCAATGGAACCCTGCACCATCTGGGCATACTATTGTCCACTGTTTGAAGTCTGGTTCTCTTCCATTTTTGAGGTGTGCTGCAATTTTCTTTCACGTTTTGACAGATACACCAGAACCTCCTGCTCTCCAAGAGTATAGGGACAATGAATTTGAGAGCATTTGCAGTTATCTTGGATTGCCACCTACATTGGATGAATTACTAGCTTCAACCTCTTTGAAACATTTGGCTTTAAGGTAAGATTTCTGTGTTGGACACAATGATAAGTATATCACAATCAGAAGAATGAATGTTTAAATATTATGTAGACTATATAAAGACTCTCAAATGTTTTAATTAGGTCGATTGCTAATATTTAAAAACTACTAATTACTGTTTAGCAATTTTATACTGTTGGCATTTAAATATTTATATAGTTTGCTATTTGAGATGCACTTATTCATGGCAGAATATATTCCAGAATGAAGTATATTTAATCTACACTTTTAAAAAGTAATGACACTTTAAAAATTTCACACTTTAATTTATATGTGTTAACTTTATCCACTGTAATATATGTGCAGAATTTAATTATGTATTTGGTAGTAATGTGTTATTGTGATCATTTTTAAATAAGTAATTTTAAAAAGATAATTAAATTTTCTTCGTGATTTAGACTGTCCTTAATCTTAACAACCATATTCTTGAGAACATATTAATTTTATTTTTTTACTCTCAGAATCTTGGAAAAGTGCTTGGTTTTTATTAGGATCTTAAAATTTGAGTGAAATGATCATAAATAGTTAAGACAGTTTTACCACCAACAAAAAATGAGTATTGATATGGAAACATTCTCAATTAACAGTCTTCTTTCTATGCAATTTGCTATTTCAAATGAAAGCTACTTGATCTGTTCTGTAAATGCAAGTGACTATAAGAAAAAAGGTTTTAATTTTAATAAAATTTCGTAAATTTTAGAATCTTGTAGCTTGTAATTCAATTGAATTGTTGGATTTTGAAGGAGCTAAGAAAGAAACTAACAAGTTTTTATTAATATATTATGTTAAAAGTTTTACTAGAATTTGGTTTTAAAAATCTTATCTGAAAATATGGTTGTTAAGATTTGATGATATTCTCTCATGATTATGTTAAAGTTGAAAAAGAATTTTCCCCAATAATATTAAGGTTAAAAACTTAAAATATAGAAACATATGGTATAAAATGTTAAATTTTAAATGATTTGAAAGAAAAAGTGGCAGAGTTAAGAATTTCTAAACAAAATTAATTAATTAATTAAAATAATAATAATGAAAGTGAATGAACTTCCAGAATGATGAAAGAATAAAGGAAGCATTTTTTTGTTATTGTTGTATGACTTGTGAGCATGCATTAAAAAGCAAGGAAAAGCAGCAATTTTCATTTCATAAGATAACAGAACAAATAACAGTGGGGTTTGGACATGAAAATTTGCAATAAAATATTTGTCACTTTCATTCCCACTGTTTTTTAAATGCTAATAAAGTTTATTCAACTTCCTTTATTCTGCCAAGTAGGATCAAAATAAAGTTTGGAATTCTTTGGGAATTACTTCCCACCCCCACTCAGACTTAAGAAGTGTTTGTGTTGTTATATGCACCCAAGGCTAGATTTTTGTGGCATTAGAATCTACTAGCAGGGAGTACCAAGATGGATTAAGATGATGACCTTTTAGCTTATCAGCACTAAAAAGTGGATATTTACCATATTCCTTTAAATGGACATTAAAATGATTCAATACCTTTTTTACTAAACAAGATTTTCTACAATTTAATTTCTTCTTTGTAGTGCCATACAAGGTATTATTATGCTTTAGAATTGGACTTAGCTTGGACAGCCTCCCCCCCCCCCAATTACAGTTATTTGCACAAATGTGCATTTCACTGTTGTAATAACTAATTTAAAAAACTGTTTATATAGTCCTTATATAATGAAATGGTCCCTGTGAGGTTGATATTACATATTATCTTTTAATTCTCATATGATGAAAATACTTTATCAATAGACAGATTTGTATTTTTTCTAAAATATGAGAGGAATCAACAAATATTTTGAACAAGCATAAACTGCTCTGAATAGTTTAATTTTGTCATTGTCCAGCCGTTGAAGCCTGTATATAAGACTAAATTTCTTTCCTTGGAATAATTACTTATTTAACATAATGATTCTACCTGCTTCATATGAAAGTAATCAATTATCATTAAAACATGCTCATAATTTTTGTTACAAGAATTAATTAATTTGAAGCCTATTAAATCCTATAAATTATCCTATATTATATTTCATGATTATTTTCAAATGTTATTTCAAGAATAAAAGTTAGATCCTGAGCCAAGCATCACAGATTGTTTGCTCTTAGAAATCTAATTATTGTTTAATTATATATACTAATGCAAATTCTGTTGCTTTTTAAAAATATAATTTGAAAGAGAAATAGTGTCAGCATTTTTTCCGGTACTTTACTTAACATTTGAATCTTTCGTCCTTATCTTCAATTTGTTTTACATAATATAGTTTTTTCCCCCCATTTGTAGAATCTGGACATTTTCCTCTTATTTTCTAATTTTAAGAAAATTTGTTTGGTGTAAGTTCTGTAAACAACCGACATTTAACCGTTAAAGCTTACGCCTAGCCGTCACCAAAAATATGTTGAGATAATTAAGATTTTTTATCTAATTATCTCAAATTGATTTTTTTTAATTCTTCACTTTTTTTATATAATTTTTTTCTAACATTTTTTTTATCAGAAGGGAATATAAACATGTTGATTGGATAACAAATTAATTATCAAAATCAAATGGAAAATCATCAAAAGAAGTAATTGTCATTTATTCTATTAAAGCAGATGCTTTCAAACTATAGAGATTTTTTAATGACCAGGTACTTTCTACCATGATCCCATTTTTTTTATACACCTGTTTATCAAATCATAACCAAATGTTAGTAAAATGAAAGACATGTAGTGCACATATAAAAATAAAAATTAAGCAATATCCATAGTTCTACAGTATTTTCTAAGAATGAAAATGTCCAAAGTCTACCTTCGTATAGACTTTTTACGTAAACACTTTTATAGTGTCAATAATAATAAACAAAATATATGAATTTTGTTCTATACATTATTTGTGAATCTTTGAGAAAATCTTTTTGTTGTTTTTTAATCTAGGAATAAGTTAAGAAAATGTGGACTTTGAATTTGTGGTTAAATTGAACTGCTTACATGTTTTGGTGTTAACTGCATTATAATTTTTTTTAAAAATCCTTAATGCATTTGAGTGTCTTGAAATTGTAAGCAATAAATGTTTTATTTAACTTAAGCATTTTTTAAAAACATCTAAAATATATAATTTTATTCCTGTTGCCCCTTCCTTTTTCAGTAAAAGTGGAAGCCATGTGCTTAGATAAATTTTCTTACCAAATGACCTGCATTTAATAGATAATTAAAATATTTGGCTTTTTTATATTTTTTCTATGTGGTGTTGATTTTTTTATATTGATTGGTTGGGCTAAAATCCCACAATTCATTGCATATGTATGAATTTGCATTTTAAAAACCTTTTAAATCTTGACAATTTTTAAATTTTATTTAATAACTGTAAATCTTTGATGCAAAATGACTGAAATTATTTATTATAACTAAATTATTTCATTCTTATTCATATTTATTTATTTATCAATTATTTAAAGGCATAATTTATTTAAAATTGTCATATATTGGAGCTTATGGTAATACTAAGACCATGTTTTCACTTTTATTAGATTTTATGGAAAACATTAAAAGTTAAAAATATATTTTTTTAACAAAGGTTAAAATAATATCCTTGTATAAATTTACAGTTTTTATTGATTTTTTTAAAAAAAAAGTGATTTAGCTGTTAAATTTCAAAATAGAAAATAATAGAATTTATAATAAAACATCAGTTATCTATACATATGTAATATTTCATTCATTATTTTAAACTGGAATTTAATTATCATGTGCATATTTTCTTTCATTTTTTAAAAACATGTAAAATTTTTTTTTTTTTTTTTTTTTTTTTCCCCCTTCTTTCAAATCAGTCTTTTTTTTTTCTTTTCAGCTGGGCTCGGCACCCACGCACATTGCATCTGCTTATGAATAGTGAGCCTACAGAAGCTGAAAATTTAGTACGCCATCCTCTTCAGATCAACAAACTAGTTCCTTTGCCTTCTGACTACAGTGACCTTATTAATAGCGTCTCTCAATTTACCTGTCCTAATTCTGATGGCGATGACAGTCGCAATCCAACCATGTGCCTCGTGTGTGGTGAAGTCCTCTGCTCGCAGAGCTATTGCTGCCAAATAGATCTTAATGGAAGTCTTGTAGGTGCTTGTACTCATCATGCTTACTATTGTGGATCTGGAGTTGGAATTTTTCTTAGGATTAGAGATTGCAAAATTTTGTTGCTTTCAGATAAAAATAAAGGTAAAAAATTTGTTCTCTATTCTTTAACCTTTCAAGATACTAAAAGAGTTTTTTCCTCCTTTTTTATTATCTTAGGAAGCCCACAAAGAAAAAGTATCGTAATCATTTAAAAAAAGAAATGTGATTCGAGATTTTGGCAAATCTACATCCAAGACTTCTTAGAGTTTGATAAACTATAATCACAGTTTGGGCAATATGTTTGTCTGTGAATGTAATAACTCAAAAATACTTTAAGCTAAATTATTTAAATTTGTTGTGTACTCTGTTCAACAAATTTGTAGGTTTTTATCAATCCATTTATCTGTCCAGCATCAGTATGCCCGAAAGCAAAGGAACATAAGCTCTACACCGATAAAATTTAGCTTCTTAGATATATCAAATTTTGACTGAAATCTATCAAAAGGTTGATCATCTGTTGAAATGTACTTTCATGTTCATGTAACTGTGTTAACTCAAAAATGCAGTGACTTAGATAAATAAAGTGTGAAATCTTGATATTATAACTAAAGTTGTAAATATGTTCAAAATTTTGGTTTCACTCTGTTAAGAAAAAAAATTATCCAAAATGCACATTTAAATTTCTTTATTGTACTATAGTGTGCTTATGGATGGAAATCTGAAAAAAAATGTTCATAATTTTGTTTGAAGATACAGAATTATCCAGTGTGATGAAATTGTACCCTTATTACAAAGTATACAAAAAAAGTTTAGGGAGGACTAATTCTGCTGTTTCTAATTCAGCTATCTCTTTTAATTATGTATAAATAGTTGTTTTATTGCAATTAATAATGTAATATTTCACCTATAGGTTGTTTCACTGCACCTCCATATGTAGATGAGTATGGAGAAACTGATCAAGGTTTATATCGTGGAAACCCTCTTCATCTCTGCCGTGAGCGTTACGAAGAGCTTCATGAACTGTGGTTGAGTCACAATATACCTGAACGGGTTTCTCACAATATGGAACAATCTACTACCTTGCCCAACTGGCAACTATTGTGATGCCATTCTTGTCATATAAATATCTATTTATTTTATATTTTGCTTCTCTTTAGTTGTTTTTAAAATGGGAAACATGTTTTCCCTACGATGCTTTTTAATTTTCAATTCTCATTTGCTACTATTTTGTCCATATCTAATACTGATGCGGATTTTCTGTCTCTCTTTTTTACCAAAGTTGTTACATTTTTCTTAATGAAAATGAACTGGACTGGTTTGAAGATAAATCTGTTGCTTCTTGAGTTGATAAACTATGAAACTTACTCTTTTTTCTGTAACTTAGTTGATATTTGGGTTTGCTATCTGAGTGTTATGTGTGAAATGAGAGATTTTCTCTTCTATTTCTTGTTGTACAGATTTCAAGCCAAGCTATGCAATTTTCCCCCTGTTAATACTGTTAGGCTTTCATAATAAATGCAATCAAGGGCTCAAATTTGGTGACTGAGAAGACTTGACCTAAATGTATAATTAATTATCTTAATAAAAAAAATTTTATTTCTAGTGTATTAATTGAATTTTATTTTTTAAAAAACACAAATATAATTCAATTATTTTTGTACCATTTGAATCTTTTGGAGCAGCAGATATTCATTTTAAATAAAATTATAGTTCTTCCTTATCATATTAATCTTGCTAACCAAGAAATAAATTAAGATTTTAGAGTGGCTATAAATTCATATAATTGAAAAGTTGTCTTCAAAATAAAATGGATTTCAAGAAAATTATTTATTGTTTACAGAAGTGCTTTACATTAAAGTAAATATTATTGTCAATTGAAAACATTTGATAAACAGTTATCAACTGTTTCTGTACTCAGTACATGAAAGACCTTCTGGCTTGTATAAATTCTGCTACATTTCTTATATCATATAAAATCAATCTTGATTAATATGCATATACAAATATTAGTTCTAATATATCCTGAATTTTTATTACAAATACCTGGGATGCACAATCTATGGCCTACGGGCCATACGATTCTACATAAGAATAAATAATATACACGTGCTCATTAAGTTTATTTACTTCTTATTAAGTGGCTTTTCAGTTTGTTCCCTTCATGCTACCTGCGAGTACGAGTTTTCATATGTGAGAAGCTCGCGGGTGTGATCACGGCGATTATTCTAATAAACGACAAAGGGTGGTTTTTCTAGCAGATATTTTGTAATTGCAGCCACAGAATGGGTCATATATTCTCTTTTTATTTCGCATTTTTAGTTCAGAATTATTTATTTTATAAAGGCATATAGAAATATTTTAGTTAAATGAGAGAGAAAAGAAAAGGGGTTTTTCAAAATCAGAAATTTCAAGATTCATGGACAGATAAATATTGTTTTATCTAGTATAATGATACTGTCACTTGCCTAATATGTACTTGCAAGATTGCAGTAGCAAAAGAGTATAACAGCATTAGGAGATGGAGCATAAACATTTTGCAGCTATGAAAGGATATAAACGATAGCAAAAAATCGAGCAACTCAAAAATTCGCTCAGATGTCAAGCAAGTTTTTCTCAAAAACAAGCATCTGTATTTGATTCATATGTGGATGTGAGCTTAGGTGTCGCTGAAATTACTGCTAATGAAGATTGACAGTCCACAGATGGGGATTTTGTTCAAAAGTATTTTTTGAAGTGTTGTCTGGAAGCAAAAAGGAAATTTTAAAATATATGTTTAAATAGAATGACTATTCAAAGAAGAATTCAACAGTTGAATGAAGACATTGAAAATCAAGTAAAATCTACTGCTTCAAACTTTGTATATTTATCTTTAGCTGTTGATGAATCTACAGATCAAGCGTCCGTGGCCCATTATGTCAGATGGAGCAAAATCAATGACTAGTATGAAAATTGGAATGGTTACGCTGTTAAAAGAATGCCTTGCTCATTGTGGTGTAGAACTGTGCAGATTTATTGCATTATTCATCGAGAGAATTTATGTGGTAAAGAATTAGGATTTGCAAACCTAATGCAGTGTGTATCTGAAGCAATTGACTTTATTCATACTAATGCCCTCAAACATAGGGAACTCAAAGAATTTTTAAAGGAATTTGATGATCTGCCTTCTGATATTCTTTAATATACAGAAATTAGATGGTTCAGCCTAAGAGTTGTCCTTAAATGTTTCATGGAACTATTTGATGAAATTGTTATATTTCTAAGTGACCATGGTTGTGTTACTAGACTGTTAAAAGAAGCAAGTTTCCAGTGTGATTTGGCTTTTCACAGACTTAACAGGCTATTTGAATTGACTTAAACACAAAATTACCAGGAAAAAAATTATTTGTTTCTCAATTAATAAATAATACAAAGACATTTAACAAAAGTTATGTTTATTTCAAAATGAACTGAAAACTAAAAATTTTACACTCTTTTCCTACTGCTAAAAATGCATGAAAAATCTCCACTCTTGAAAATGCAGTATGAGGATCAAATTCAAATCTTGACTAATGCTTTGATGATCAGTTTTCAGATTTTGGAAAGTGTCAAATAAAAACTTATGTAATGTATTTTTTTTTTCTTCAAAGGTATATTATTTTTCTCCATTTTCTGTTGATGTAGATTGAGTGGATGAGAGTATGCAGTTAGCCTTAATTGATTTACAGAATTCTGATTTTTTAGAAAGTCAATTCAAAGAAAAGCCAATATTAGAATTTTATAAAGACTTACCTGAGGAATTTTCGTGTTTAAAGCAAAATAAAGCTGAACGTGTAAATTTTTTTGGCAGCATTTATATGTGTGAGCTAATTTTCTCACTAATGAATTTAAATGAATCAAAAATAAGAAATAGAATAGCGGTCAAGAACCTTTCTTCTATCCTACGTATTTCCCCAACCATTCTTAAACTCAACTTCAGTGCCTGCCATCTTATTCTTTTTTACTAATTTTGATTACTAATTTTTTTTCTCAAAATTTAAATTGTGTTCTCTATATAATCACAAAAAAATTTCTTCTGTTATTCTATTTCAAGTTTGCCACCTTTTTTTTTTTTTTTTTTTTTTTGGAGTTAAAGCATTTTAATCATATATATAATGTTTGTGTTTTATTCATTTATTTATAAATAATATATGCATGAGTGAAATAAATAAAGTAATAATTGTAATTTGTGTGTATTGCCACAAAAAAATAGTGTTTTCACATTTATAACATTTTAACATTCATAACCTACTTTGACCCTCGACATGATCCTTTTTCATATTTTGGCCCCCATCCTGAAAAGGTTGTTCATTCCTGACAAATATGAATAATTTTATTTTCTACTTGACAAATTATTTTGCTTTTCATTATTTATTATTTAGGAAAAAGAACAACTAAACTTTAACAATGTGAATATTTTATTTAATAACATATTAAGAATTCCATTATTATTATTATCTTTGAAATTGGATATTTTAACAATTACTTTTACTGGCAAGGATATCAACAATATTTTTTATGAAAAATTTTCTTTCACAGAGGACTTATTATTATATTGCATTTATAATTGATATTTTTTACAGTTTTGTACATTTATTATTTGACATGCTTCCAGGCAACTTTATTTTTTCTTCTCCTTAAAAAGATTCTTAAGTTTTCATTATAATTCAGGCAAAAAGGAGAATTCATAGATTAATGGTAATTCAAGTAAAATTAAAACAAAATAACTTTTGACATTAAAATGAAACTTATACTTTTACAGCAATTAAAGAAAATTGATATCATTATAAAGTCGCTCCTAAATTTGTTTCAAAACATAACTTGGCAATATTTTTGAAATAATAATAAATTGTTAAATGCATTATAATGTTATGGTGCAAGTATATATGCTATATGTAGTCCTTATCTTTAATCATGTTTAAAGCTTCTTTTTTTTCTGATTAATTTTGGGGGCATCTACATAGAATCACATATATATGAAATTAAAAATATTTTTTGATATGTTGCTGCCTGATATATTTTGATAGAAACATATCAATTGAGTATGCAGTTTTTAATTTAAAAATAAGTATAATTCACTTTCACCAAATAGATTTTACACCATCTGTTGTTATATATGTTTCAAGTTAAAGGACAAATGTTTTATATCATGTCCTTTAATATATTTTGTAAATGTTCTAAAACATGTGCCATTCTGGGTATCGAAAGGACTTTGTGCAGTTGCTTTCTTTGAATTGCAAGTGTCACGAATGAATTATATTTTTTAATTTCCTAATTATTTCCTGTGGTCTAGATATTATTAAAGGAAAAGCATCTAGTTATGCTTTTTTTTTCTGGGACTTCTAACCATTTTAGTAATATATTTATAATTCAGAGATTAAATGAACCTACTCATGAGTTCTTGGTCCTTTATAGTTCAGTTTCTTGAAAGTAATTAAATACTTGATGTTTTGAAAGTTTGTGCAAATAGTAATATATATTTATGTATGCAAAATTTTAATGGTAAGTTTAAAAATAGAAAATATGATTGTCATTTAATTACAGTGTTTTAGATTATTAAATAAAGGAGTATAAAAATATTTCAGAATAATTTCGATTTCTGTAATTTTATAGAAAATTAAATAGCTCATAGAGATATATCTTGGATTTTTCATGATACACATTATTGCCTGTTTCACAGATAGTTAATTTCAAATCAACTTACTAATTACCAATCTATCTAATTTTAAAGAAATGTACAGACGGTGGATAGAGTAATATATATATATCTGTGTTAAACATTGATTTAAATATTTTGTGAACGCTGAAATGGAAACAGAACTAACACTCTTAGGCAGCATGCTGTGAAATTTCAAAAAACTACTATAAATTGACCAATTGTTACACTGTAATTGCTTAGAAATAACTAGTTTTTCGATTCCTGCTATTAATTTATACTGTCCATTTATAAATTTATATATCTTACTGAAATTTTTAATCGTTATAAAATACTTTTAATTCATCCACTCAAGTTCAAATACATTTTTTAAAAACTTGTAATGGATGGCACTTGATGTTGATACAGTTTTTTTTTCATATATAAATTTATTTTTAATGCTTTAAATAGTTTTAACAATTTGTAATGAAAATTGAAATCAACAGGCAGTCGCTCAATAGGTAAAATGCAAGGATTACAGTATTTTTCATGTAAGTGTGAAGGGTGCGAGTTCTTGCGAAACTCAATAACTTTTTGATAAGTTATTTACATCAATTGTAATTATTGAACAAAAAGTAGCTGAAATAAAAAATTTCTTTGTTAAACTAAGTAAGAACTGACTTTTTAAAAAAAAATTATACAAGTGTTTAATAAATATACACTTGTTGCAAAATACCTCTCCCAATAGCTGAATGATCTCAGTAAAATTCAACGCAGAAGCCATTGCAGAGCAGCATCTATATGGAAGGCGCTGCACAATAGTTTTTAATTCATTTGAAATGTCATGGAATTACGGGTTTGATGAAAACAGCACTGTAGATTATTAAACTCATTTCGAAAGTTCTCATATGGTATATCTATAATGAAGTACAGAATGTCTGCTAGACATCGTCTGAATGCTCACGATCGTGGCCAAGCAGTTGGAGAACTCGAAGCAGGTTTAAGTGCTATTGGCCGCAACAATGAATTTGTCAAAACAGTTTCATCTCGCTATTATAATTTAGTCGCTGAAATGCTAATGGAAAGCATACCAGTGATCGTGAAAGGAGCACCACATCACAAGATAATTGATTATACATTCCTTGTAGCAAGAAATATCAAGTCTCGGCGCGATAGATAGCTGAACACCTTGCAACTGCTAGCAATACTCTTGTTTTTCCCAGGACCATTTCTGTGCGATTGAAATAAATCAGGCAGGTTTGTATGCTCGGAAGGCATGCTCATTGCATTCCACTTAAATGATATCGTTGGTGTAGGGAAAGTTAGTGGAAATCAGCAACAGTGGTTCAGAGAGGTGTTCTGTGCTGAATGCCACTTCACTGTGACAATTCTGGTTTCCAGATATTGTAGGGTGAGAGGGAACACTTTATGCATTGCAGAATGTTGATGAACGGTATTGGTGTGGCCGTAACGTTATAGTGTGGACAGGCATGCACAGTGACAGAACACTGCTTCATATCTTTACTCAAGATTCTGTTACATCAGAGTGATTTTTTGGCACCGGGATTATTCTGAATTATGTTCGTCGTTTTAAGGGTGTGGTCAGTTCAGACTTCTTGATTAGGGATTGCAATGCACGTGTACACATGATTGTTGAAGTTTCAATGACACTTGAGGTAGGAAAAATTGAATGTATGGATTGACCTGCACTCTCTTCGGATTTGAATCCCATAGACTATGCATCGTGTGCTCTTGGCAGACGTATTTCACAAAGAAATTGCCTTATACTTTTAGAGAATCTAGGCCAATATCCCTCTATCGTTTAGAAGACAGTTTGAAAAACAGAGGCATCCGTGGAGGGCTTATTCCTTACTGAGAGACTGATTCATCTGACGATTTTATGTGACAAATTCTTCAAAAGAAAACTTTTTTTTTATCTCAGTTCCCCATGTGGTAAAATCTGTACCGTTTTTGCATAATAAATGTAGCTTCACCTCTATTACTTATGCACTAAATTACATTTCTTCACTCATTGCTTGTGATTATTTCAGGAAATGTCTCTTCCTTAGCAATTGCCTAGCGTTGTACTACTCAATTTCTAGCTCTGAAAATGAATTCACGTGTTAGTCACTTTTTTATATTTTTAAGTTTACAATTATTATTTTTTTAACGATAGTCCAGTTGCAATAAGAGGTTACATTCATATTAAATGGGCTAATAGTGAAATCCGCAATGAGTTGAAAAAAAGTGAAATGTCAAATGTGAAAGAATAAGCATCATTTATGAAAAATTCACTCTGACTGCATTTGCCTATAAATTTTTCTTGCTTTTTTTTAACAACTTTAACATCTAGCTTTTACAAGTTATCGCATTATTATTATGTATACTTCTTTGGATGCAGATGTATTCTTAAAAGGTTGGCCTGATTTTACCGGTATTGCTTTATAATTACGTATGCTTCTTTGACAGCGATGCTTTTTTAAAGGATTGACGTAGAACTATGACATCACAGCAGTTATTTCATCTCGAAATCGGTCGAGCCACAAAGGATGCGATCTTTTTTTCCTCTGTGAGTTCAGCTCCAAAACTTTGTTTGCCAGGTAGAAAAGTTAAAATGAAAGTTTGAAAAGATTATCATTATACATAGAGAAGTCTCGTGATTGTTTCAAACCGGTGTAAATTGATTAATGACTTGAATGAATTAAGATAAATAATGACTTAAAAATAATAATGTTCTCATATGATAACTTGAAATTTCATTTTATTTTTTAATTTGAGTTCTTGTCAATGTGAATGATCTCTTGTCTTGTCAATGTGAATGCAACTAGTTGATAGAAGCTCATTTTTTATTTCTTCTCATGCATGCATAACGGTTTCGTGTAGGTTAAATTCAATATTATTTATTTATTTTAATACGAGTACTGAAAAGAGAATCTCTCAGCGTTAAAGTCATGTGTACTACAGAATAAATTTTATAATTTATACTATATCCTGAGGGGCTATTTTATTACCTACCGAATCATGTAACTATAAATATTATTATTATAAGCCAATCAACTTTGGAGAAGCCCATGCCCTTTCGTAAAGGGTTTCGATAATTAAAAAAATATTTTAAAAACCTGAGTTCCCAACGACATGAGCTGTGGAGCGCGACAACCTATTCTCCACATCTCAACAAAATGGTGTTTAACTTTCGATTTAATGTGCCCTGGGCACTCATACACTGAGAATTTTGCTGAAATCATGTTCCGAAGTTAAAACCCTCATGTGGCGAAATTTTTATATTCATGTGGCGAGAAAGAATGCTTTTCTCGTCAAAACTGGTATATCGTGTATGTTTTGCTGGATTTGTGGAAAAACGAAATCCGTTTGTGTATTCCCAAGACTTGAACACTTGGCATGGTTGGCCTTTCAGTTTCATAGAGAGTAAAATCATTATAGTTACTGACATCATTGAAAATAATATTCTGTTATCATAAAACGCAATTGAAAAGTCCTAAATATGTCATTACAGTTTTGAATGTATAAATATTCTTTCATTGTGTCTTTATGGTTCGAAAATATCATTTTTGGACGCAATTTGATAAATAACTAACATTCGATATTTTGTGTATTGGATCTGTTTAGGACGAGTTTTGTTTGGTATCAAGTAGCTCCAAGACTTAAAAATACGATTAGCTTCTTACTTTGTTCTAATTGTTACTGGCGCATTTATTGATATTAAAAATTTGAAGGTAATCATATATTTTAAATTCCAAAAACAAACTCTCTCTCCTTTTTTATTTGTTCTTGAAACCTTAAATGAGGGACGAAGTGAATATTTCGAAACACTGATCTTAATTCGTTGGATTCCACCCCCACCCCCTTGAAATATGTAGTTAACTTGCTATTCAGGGAATTAACTTTTGCTCAACTCATTTCACGATGGGGGCAATGGGTTCAAAATATTAAGACAAATTTTCATGACGAAAAATGTCGTCATGCCCATTGCAGTAGTAGTTCTAGTAAGACGAAATATTTCGTCATACCCAGTTAACAGATTAAATGAAGACATAATTCATTGAAAAAAAACTTATGCACTTCAAGAAAGATCAATGCCGATTTAAGTAAATTTGAGTTAGCGTTTATAAATATTAAATAAGTACTTCTATTAAAATTATAAAGAAATACTTTTACTTTCCTATCGAAATTTTATAAATATCCGTTTAAATTCGAAATCCATTGTTAAATAAATTTAATTCTTAAATTTGTATAATGATTGAATAACTATAAAATGTCACCAAAAGAATAATTCTGATTTTTTTTTAAATAAATGTCAGCAACTAGTTAATGAATGCGAAACATTTTAAAAGAGTTTACTTTTAAAGTTGACGGATTGGATATGAATACGTAATCGGCCCAATAACTCACAAGGCCTCGATACCTGCCAAAGAGACGGTTGTTGTTGGCGGGGGTGGGCCGAAGATAGGCTGGCCCCACCTCGATCCGAATGTGTCGGTGGTATTCGGGTAATTAACGATCGGGGGGAGGTTCAAGGCGAGCTATGTGCTATCTTTGTCGGAATCTGTGTTCCCACGGGCCTCGAGTCACGCGGGCCCCATTCCGCATTCGGCGCGCGTGAGAAGCCTTGACCCTCCCCACCGTAAGTAAACTAATGGAAATTAATTTGACTTTCTCGCACCTCGACCTCTTCTCCTCCGTCGGCCCTCGACGCAATTCATCTTTAATTTTGGAGGCTGACGATTTTCAGGACTTGCTCTTCGGTAATTAATTTATTAGACTTTTAAAAAAAATTGGCAATAGGATTTTCCGCATTTCGAAACTCGAAATTTTTACTCCACCAATATTCAATGTGAATTCTTTAAAACCCAGTTTCATGCTGCTATATATATATATATATATATATATATATATATATATATACTGAAGTGACAAAAGTCATGGGATGACTGTTAATATCGTGTCGGTCCTCCTTTTGCCCGGCGAAGTGCAACAACTCGACGTGTCATGGAGTCCACAAGTCGTTGGAAGTCCCCTGCAGGAATATCGAGCCATGCTGTCTGTATAGACGTCCATAATTGTGAAAGTGTGGATGGCGCAGGAGTTTGGGCACGAACGGACCTTTCGATGATGTCCCATAAATGCTCGATGGGATTCATATCGGGCGATCTAGGTGGTCAGATCATGCGCTGAAATTGTCCGGAATGTTCTTCAAACCAATCGCGAACAGTTCTGGCCCGGTGACATGGCGCATTGTCATCCATGAAAATCCCATCGTTGTGTGGGTACGTGAAGTCCATGAATGGCTGCAAGTGATCTGCAAGCAGCTGAACATAACCATTTCCAGTCAATAATCGGTTCAGTTGCACCAGAGGACCGAGTCTATGCCATGTAAAAACAGCCCACACCATTATGCAGCCACCACCAGCTTGAACAGTGCCTTGCTGACAATTTGGGTCCATGGCTTCGTGGGGTCTGCGCCACACTCGAACTCTACCATCAGCTCGTAACAACTGAAATCGTGACTCGTGACTCATCTGACCACTCCACGGTTTTCCACTGGTCTAGGGACCAGTCGATATGCTCACGAACCCAGGAGAGTTGCTGCAGGCGATGTCGTACTGTCAGTAAAGGCACACGAGTCGGTCTTCTGCTGTCATAGCCGAACGAAGACAAATTTCGCCGCACATTCCTATCGGACACGTCCCTCGTACGTCCCACATTGATTCCTGCAGTTATTTGACGAAGTATTCCGTGTCTATTAACATTGACCATTCTACACAGACGTCGGTGGTCTCGGTCGTTAAGTGCAGGTGGTCGCCCACTGCGCTGTCCATGATGGGATGGGATGCCTGAAATTTCATACTCTCGACACACTCTTGATATTGTGGATCTCGGAATGTTGAATTCACTAAAGATATCCGCAATGGAATGACCCATGCGTCTAGCTCTAACTAACGTTCCACGTTCAAAGTCTGTTAATTCTCGTCGTGCAGCCATAAATCACGAAAAACCTGTTCACATGAATAACTTGAACACAAATGAAAGCTCTGGAAAACGAACTGCGCATTTATACTTTTTCGCTGCGATACTACTGCCATCTGTATATTTTCATATTGCTATCCCATGACTTTTGTCACTTCAGTATATATATATATATATATATATATAGATAGATAGATAGATAGATAGATATAGATATATAGATAGATAGATGTAGATATAGATATATATAATGAAAAATATTTAAATGATTTTTTGAGGGCAGGGAGTCGTGGCCGTAATCTTGGAGAAGACAGGTTGAATTTTTAAGTTCTTTTTATTCCATCACGGGAGCAGGCATTATTTACAGGCGAAGGTGACGTGCACAACACAGAACGACACAACACGGAATTGACAAAAAAGCTAAGTGTAAAAAAAGGGGACGGGAATGAAATCAGATTTCAATGGGAATTTCCACGGCGCACGCTTAAGAGGCAAGGGAAACACAGGGATCTTTTAAAAGGTATTTTGTTTAGGTCAGCAATTTTCATCTCTCACACTGGAGTGTGAGAAAGTAACCGGCGTTTAGCTGTTTCAGCAATTTAACACAGCTTCTATTGAATTAATTAACTAGACAGAGTGGAATGGATCAGGATATAAGAGAATATTTTAGAATGATATTACTATTTGTTAAATTAAGATAAAGCTTTGGAAGTTAATTGGGGTTTAATTATATATATATATATATATATATATATATATATATATATATAATATCGTGAATATTTTAAATGAAACCCAGATCTGTTGTTGGAAAATTTTTCAGATTCATAGCTCCTTTTATTTGAAATAATCCTTCGCTCTCAAATAGCGTAGGTGTTCTGCCTCAAATCATCAATCCTCTAATCAATTTATAAATATCTTTAATACTTTGTTCTGCAACTCCTTTTCTGTTGCACCGCACCTGTTTTATATTCATCTCTATTCCTTTTATTTTGAGCAATTCACTCATTCATAAAAAGGAAATCTAGAATCTGCAAGATGATAGAAGTTCATTTCAACACTTGGACAACTGGCTTAGGGTAAGGAATAATGTGAGAGTGATTATACTCAAAACCTAGCACGTCTTTCCTTGTCTCGTCAGACTCACCCACAGTGGATAACCTCACGTGTTGACATCAAACGAATGTGATTGCCAGTAACGTGGTTAAAGCGGAAACTTGTGATGCCTCTGTACCTACTGAAATTCTTACCTAGATGGAAGGATTTCTCAGGGGCTAAGAACCAAAATATAACCACAAAGAAAAAGCACATAATATAAGTATAAGAGAAATCGTCCAGGGGACTCGCTGCCTCTTGATTGTAGTGGACTGGATCAGACTGCTCTTACTCGCTTTCATAGTGGGCACCTTGGAACTCTGAAATTTTCTGATTGTTTTAAGGGCTTTGAAGTCTGCCTCAAGTGTTTTACGGAAGAGGCTTCGCCTAATCACATTCTTGTTTGTCTGGGGCTATACGGCTTATTGATCACCGTTGTTAGTTCGGACTTCAGGGTGCACAATTTCATAGCCTTGATATAACTATGCTGTTCTTGCAACAACCACACCTTATATTTTAATATTGCATCACTTTCTTTGTTAAAATACATCCTTCCTTGCGTTTATCCCTCTCTCTCTAGGGAATAGGAAAGATACAGTAATCTTTCATATTGTCACATTTCATCACTCTTATAGCCTACTGTACCAATGTGTATTTTATTTTTCTTGTTCTGTTATATTAATCCTATTGTATGTTGTTGTTACTTATGACACTTACCACAGACAAGGTCACTGACAAAGTCAGCGATTTAAGCCGAGTTTATGTAGTAGCTTCTGAGGGTAAAGACACCTGGGCCCCCGAAATCAGAAATCCGACTTCTAGCTCATATGAAGATGACATTCACATACTTCCTTGCACAACCCCTTTTTACAGTGGGAATGGGGGGGGGGGGCTCTTTCATAAAATTTACAAATAGAACACAGGGTAAAGAGCAACTATGTCCGAGCCAGGACTCGAAATCAGGACGCCCAGATCCCGGGAAAGTTACGCTACCCCCAGGGCCCGACTTAGATAAATTGGGGATCGAAGCAAAAACTTCTTTGGGCCCCCCTCTGCGTTACTACTTTAGTAATGAAGAACATTATTTAAAGAAGGAAACGACACTCTTTAAAGAAGGAACCGTAAAATAAAATTTATATTCTATTTGGGGATCCCTTTTTATGTAGGATTCCAGGACATATGCTCCGTATACCCCTGCCTTATTCAAGCCCTGGATACCCCTAGACTAGGACGCCGGCAATCCTGTTGTATCAATACTTTTCTTTACTTCATCTTTTTTTATAGTGTTATTTCCTTGTCCTATTATATCATTTATTAGTCTTGTTGTGCTATCCATTTTTATTCTATTGCATCAATGGCTCATTGCTGATAAAAGACGATAATAATGAATCATCTTATGGACGATTTAAAAGAATCACAGATAATATATTTCAAAGAATCGATCAAACTTTTTCTTCGCCAAAATCTCATTCCTCAAAAATATTTGTCATTCTAAAACTTAGGACGAAACGAGAATGTTTTTTAAAAAAGAAAAGAACTTTATGCTTAATAATTCCATATTTTTTTGTTTTGCCCTTCAAATATAAGAGTCTACTTTACCATCTTTTCTTGTCCAAAAGTTACTTCTTGGTTGTGTTATGTGTGTGTGAGGAAACGTTTTGAACATTAATACTTCGATTTATTTCCTTACCGGTGACATAATATACACACAAAGAATAAGCAGTAAGAAATAAGTCCATTTTTATCGTGAAAAGCAGAAGAGACCAAATTTTCCTCTTCAAGGATTTTGCTATGGGATTCTGATAGGTTTCGTTGACACTTGTATATTTGGGATAAGGAAATTTAGGCATCTTTAAAAGAATGCTGCTATCAATAGGGATTTTTATCCTCCCACTCAGAGCTCGAGAATCTACTGAATTCAGCTGTTTTACAAAGCGAGTGCAGAATTAATTAAATAAAAATTGGAATTGGATCAGGAAATAAGAGTGCATTTTCAAATGAAGTAAATAAAGGTTAAAATTAGATAAAAATTAGGAAAATAAATAATACTGAAATTAGATGAAGAGAAAACATTACATATATGTATATCGAAACATATAAAATTGAGTTATCAGTATTAAAATCCTGTATGCTATTTATATTGGCAAGAAAAACAAACATAGAATTCTTTGAAATGAATCATGAAATTTAAAACAAAAAAAAAAAATCCAAAAAGAAAGTGTTTATAATTCACTGATATTTATTTACCTGGGTCAAAATTCTTTTAAAAATTTAACTACTATATGGCAATTAATCACAGTAATTTAATAAACAATTAATGCAGAAAATTGGTAAATTATCTTTTGCAAACAACAACAAATACACGAATCATATTAAATATTCATGCAGCGCTACTATGCTTTTAGTCATAAGCACATATAACTTGTTAGCGAGTTGTGTGACTGCTTAAACAATGTAACTGCTCTCGAAGTAATTCTTGTGTTTCCAATATGAAGAGTTGTATAACAGTGAACGCATTATAATAAATTCACGTAAAAACTCGTGACATGACTCTTGGTTTCCAAACATCGTTTTGGTAGTTTCTTGATTAGATATCGGTATCGTTACCAGAAGGATCCAGGTTTAAAATTCAATTTCACTGAAGAACTGTCTTGTCTTTCAGTTACTGAGATACTGAAATTTGGAAAGGCTAAGGTAAACCTTAAATATCATCCTCGTTATCTGGTTACCACTCATACTAAGGTCCTTTCAAAAACAAGGGACTTATTCTGCTTCAAATTAAAACGTAGGTATAGTTGTAAAAACGGTGTAAACTCAGATTTTTGAAGCATTCCAATTTATATATCGTCTTCCTTCCGGTATATTTTATCTTTTTCTTTTTAAATCCTTCGTATTTGATGATATTTTTTATTACAAAATGAGGAAAGAAATTAAATAAGTCATCGATAGAATTGACTTTAAAATTTTGCTTGTAAGATTAAACTGGTATAAAAGACAGTGGTTAAACTCATTCATAGGAAGAAAATGTTCAACACAAGCGTGCGCCGAGGAAGTATTCTCAAGATAAAAAATATAATTCCTTTGAAGGAGTTTCCATTTATGTTTTCATATTATTTTTCATGTCAATGCGTTCCTCTCCATTGTTTTGCTTTGTTTTGTTTTTCCTAGTTGACCGATGGGTTTATAAATCAAGAGTGCCGGCGTCCTGGCATTGGGGTGGCGCGTCTTCCCCGTGATCTGGCCTTCCCGAGTTCGGGCGTGGTTGTTCTTCTGTGTTCTATCTGTGTGAATACCCCCCCCCCGTAAAAAGGAGCTGTGCAAGCGAATGTGAAGAGTGAGTAGCAGAAGTCGTACTCTTGGTCCTAGTTGGCTTTCCTACAAAACAAGAGACGCTAATTAGGCTTAAATTGCTGACTAACTCAGTTAGCTTGTCTATGGCGAATACCATAAGAAACAACAACATAAATCAAATCAAGAGTGTGCTTAACTTTGTATTAGAGTATTTATATTTACGTATATAATTATTTATGTATGTAATTATTTTTATCTAAAATATCGAAACAAACTTTTTTTTGATGATGACAAGAATTTCGTGCTTTGTTCTTTCATTTTATCATAATATTTGTAATTTAACAGTTGCTTATATTCAGATGAAATAAAACTAAATAAAAAATTTCTTCCTGTAAGCTGGAAGACAATGGTAAATTCTTTTACACCTGAGTTAATATGAAGCAGCATAAATTGTAAACAGTAAAAATGTGGACTTTAAAATCACTTTTAAGCACTTAAATTCAAATATATTGCAGTTATTGAAAAACTTTAAATACAAAAAATATTCGTCTTAATAAGGCGTTAATTTGACTCACTGAATTTATTTTTCTATCTTCAATATTAAGAAAGGTATAGCGAAATGAATATTTCAGTCCCCTAGATGAACCATTTGCGAACAGTTTTAGATATCGAACAACATATTCCAAGCCAGGTGAAATTCAAAAATAAAATTTTAGTTCAGTTTAATTATATTAACATCCCTTGTAAGCAACTCTAGAGCAGTTTTGGGATGGAATTAGTAGTTTTGAACCGTAGCCAGATGACGAGAATGACACCTGAGCTGGCACCCTCCTCTCTACAGCACACCACACTAGAGGGAGGACGTTTGGCCCCGAAGAATTTAAAATGCAACAGGCCCACTTACACGACAGGTAGAATCGGGTCTCGAACCTGAAACCTACGGCTCCCGAGTCCCAACCACTGCGGCCCTCAGAAACAGAAGAAGGGAAATGATTCAGAATCAAAATTCCTTATTTATTACAATTCTAATTGAGGATGTCTTAAGTTTAGAAGTAAGAACATCCTTGTTATCAATACAACGCGTTTTTTCTTTGATTTGATTTTCAACGATTTCTTCTTCTTCTTTTTTGTATAGTAAAGCGTTTTTCTAAAAGCTAAAACTTTTCTCCTTTTTTTATTTTTCAAAAGGAAAATGGAACAAAAATGTGGATAAGTTATTTCTTCCATTTCAACGTTCTTTCCAATTACGTATTACTTCAGTTCGAGGAAGCAAAAAACAAAAGATCGCTATTTTAGATGGAACGCAACACAATTTGCCAATTCGACTTTTATAGAAACTCAGTTTTAAAGAGATTAAAGTCCTACTCAGCTAAATATCCACAGCCAAAGGACGTAATTTATGAAAAGGAAAAAGAGGATGAATGAAAACTCTTAATTCTTCGGCGAGAAAAGCTACCCTAGGTGCAGATGCATGCAGGGACACACATTCATAAAAATAATAATAAAAAAAAAACTTTCAAGAAAAAACTGTTTCATTTAGCCGCTTACAGAACTTTTTAAATTAATAAGTAGTCTCTGTTTTGATCAGAAGATGTTTCAGTCAGATGGGCTTCAGTTCATCATAACGATAAAGTCTTATCTAAAGAACTGAATTTCGCATCCAATTTTCATCTGCTCGTGAATGCCAACGTCTCTTTTGAAACATGCTTTCATTCATTGATTTGAAATAGGAAAAGGACTCGGGTATTTTTGACTAACTATGATAACAACTACCAATAAAAAGATAGATCCATTCCATGTAACAATCGTATGACAACAAAATTAAAAATACATTCAAGTTCTCTAAATACTGCAGTAGTGTGGATATATAGATACTACAAAATGAACTAAATCACAAAATTTTCTTATGGAACTTGAAAAAATATTGATATTGGGCCTTCATTATTGATCGAAATGCACAACTGATTCAACGTGACAATTTGGTTTCCAGCTTTGAAACAATCATCTTCTAGATATTGATAAGTGACCATTAATGACACACTATTTATCGAACTTTACTTATTTCGTTAATGAC
>JAOUZG010006905.1:444887-460496 GCA_026289955.1 Argiope argentata
AAGTCCGATAAATAATGAGTCATAATGTTAATATTTGCTCGGACTTACTCATTTCATAACGAATAGTTTTCAGGTGTATTGAAGCCTTAAAGGAGGAACCACAAGTTTTGGACGACTTTTAATTTTTCTCTAGGATGTCGCGATACGGAACAGCATAGCATCGCACAAAACAAATGCAATACACAACAGTTAATGGTAGAAAATCGAGTTTATAACTAAACAATTAACACATCATCCTGACCATTCGAACAGACTACTGCTTCCTCGTCCACCGACTCTCTTAGCTAATCTTTCTCACCGTTCCATTCGGCTACCACGCCATCTGGTGGTCAAAGGTAATGCGATCCTTCAGCGGTGGTTGGCAAAAATTAGTCCCTCACGTCTTTACACAGGCTTGATCTTGGTCTAGATTAAAAAAGACAAAGTGAGAAAAGAGTTTCAGAAAATAGAAAGCCACCTGAAGTACTATTCGCAAATAGTTCATAATTACAATATCGTATCCTTTAACGATTAACTTTGGAACAAGATACAATTGAAAAATAGCACGCATATTAGGAAAAGTCCAATAAGGGAATGTTAGATTATTTTGCATTGCTGATTAAATACAAAATAAACGCATGCATTCGTTATAAGATAATAAGTATGGCGGCTTGTTTGAGTGATTTAAGGGTTTCATTTTTATAAAGTTGCACACCGACAAGGATATCAGTCTTTACCTTCTTGATAGATAAGGATTTTAATTCCCTAGGGTGTTTTGCTTCCTTCTGTTACTCTCTCAGCGATCAAATCCGCTACACCCCTTTTGATTGTGTTCAAATAGATTTCATCTCTTCTTCAACAAATTCAATCTGCATGCTCCGGAACGATGGTCATCAACTACCGCGGCAGAAAAGAGAGAGACATCAGCCGAAAGGAGATATGTTCTTAAACGGAATATCGTGAGGCTGATATGCGGCGCGCCGTGATAAAACCATTTGCGCTTTCCTTTGCGCTCGGATGGTATCGCTGAGGGCTCCCGTTGCTCACAATTTACAAATCTGATAACCTACATTGCACCTCGCGGGGTTGGAAGTCAAACTACATTTAAAAGGGGGGATTATGTGTTTTAAAGAGATTCTTATCACCCCACCCAGAGAAATGGCGCAGCTGCGATCGGAATGCTTCAGGAGTGAAAAATCTCTCTTTCAAATATAATTATTTCGACTGGCGATAAATTTCGCTTCAAGAATCAGCCAGCAATTGATTTGAGCGGAGATTCCGTGATGAACTCACTGGAAGAGGTGCTAAAGAGCGAGAAAAGAATTGAAATATTTCAAGTAGGTGGAATATGTTATGCTTAACAAGTATGACTAAATACTTTTTAGCGTGGCAGTTGAGATTGGGCAAGGGGGGAGGATATACTCCAGACTTTTTGTCTAATGAGCGTCACGAATGAAATATACAACTACATTTATTTCACTTTATAGCACTAAACATGATGGCAAGAAGATGAGAAAATACTGTACCTTAGCGATTTTTTCTTTTTCTATATATATGTAATAAATAATTTTTTTTTGTGGCTAAATTTGTATTTTGTTACCATGACGGTTTTATAAGTTGCCACACTATCTGAGAATTGGGACATGCGTTATAAAAAAGTTGTTCAAACCTTTTCACAGGACACGACGTTGGACGTAGACATTTTAAATTTTTCACGTAGTTACTTCTTCGATAATAGATGTTCATAAAAATTTGCCTTTAAAAAATAGATATTAAATTTAAAATATTAACTAATTAAGAATTAAAATTTAAATAATTATTAATCATTTTTTAAATTTTTAACATGTTTCTTACTAATTTCGGAACATATAATTGCACTAAAAATCACCTTAAAACTCAGAAATAATTTTTAAATTGATATGCATTTGATTTCCTTACAATTTTTTCTCTAATTTAAAAAAATTCAAAGCTATTTTTAAATATTTTACAGCAATGCTTTTCTTTACTTTATTTACTAAATTCATATGCACAAGTGATGTGGCATTATTATTATTATTATCATTTACATAACTGTTGCCATATAATCCTTATAAATAAAAAGGAAATGTCTAATGTTTATTTATTAATTTTTTATTTTTTGTGACATCTAGAAATGTAAGCTACTAAATGTATACTCTTCAAATTTTGCGTGTAAATAAAATAAAATAAAAGTTTTATCGAATGTTTGTGACAATTAAATAAAAACAATGTTCCCTTGTTCATGCGCAATTAAAGCTTCTTTTTTATTTTCAGAGTCGTACATATGTCAAGCCATAAAGTAAAGAGGTGAATAATTAATGCGCTGTAGAAATCCAACTTCTTAAATAAATATCTCTCAACTGTATGACAAATATTATGAAATAATAAACAAATATTTTGAAGTATAATGTACACACAAATCTGTTATCTCCCCAAAGCATATTTTTGCAAATTTTTTCAGAAATTCATAGGCTACTTACTTTAGTTTGAATTAATTCAGATGCCTTTCCGACGTAAAATCATATGATCATTAAAAATAATCACAAAATTAAATTATGTTGAAAATACGTCAAAAAGAACGATAACTAAGGAATTCTCGAAGTTGCGAGACTGCAAACGTTGTCAAATCTAATCATTTAATTATTAAACTTTGAACAGTTTGAAGTGGACCGTGTAGCTCATGGGAACATGTGAGAAGTTAAAAAACGAAAGTTAAAAAATGCTGACTCAGAATAGCCATTTCTAGACTTAAAGGAACCCTTTAACAGTCGAAGATAAATACAATAAGGATGCTGATATTCTATTGTACTTTCATTTTTTGATGAGTATATCTGATTTTTTTTTCAAGACGCAACTGATGATCAAGATATTTTTATTATGATTATAACAATTTTGGAAATATTTGAAACCATATTTAATAATATTTTTATATCGAAACCTAGCCCCTTCCTTCAAAAAACACAAACATTTTTATCAATTATAATTTATTGCACAAAATTTTTGATAATTTGAAGAAAGAAAAAACAGCATCAACTTAATAAAATGCAAGGAGTGAGATGTCATATGACATCCTTGTATTAAGAAAAGTTAACGAACAATCAGTCACGTCCCACTTGTAACTAGACAAAATAACAGGTTGCAGATTTCATACTCCTTTCTCATTTATCAACATTCCTAGTTCTGAAAACCGAAAAAGAAAGCATAATACCAAGTCGCCTCGAGTCTATTCCTATTTCAGATATATTTGTTATCAAGACCGCCTTTCATGGCTTAATAGATGAGTTTTCCATTTACAAACTAGACATCTAAATCTACGGCCGAATCCTTCAGCAACAGGTAGTGAAAGCCTGCAAATTACTGCCAACTGAAATGCTCATTGAAGTCTTCACACCTCCGTCGACGCCTACAAACACTTACTGATCCGTCTGGGAGAAACGTGTCAATTTCACTCACCACCCTGTGATTTCTGTGTTTTTCGGTGTTCCAGACCGCCTTCCAATTGTAGAAATATCTCCTCCATCTCCAACAGCCACGACAAATAAAGCTATAAAGCGATAATGATAGAGCTCTGGCTGTGTCCCAGCATGCATTGCGCAGGAAAGAAGAAGAGAGGCCAAAGGCCCATCCACGGAAAATAATAATCACTGGTTGGAACCGGCGTTAGGTGAAAATTGCTTCATCCTCATTCCATCTTCTGCAGGGGTCGAGGTGAGGCAGGCGATGATAGGGGGGCAGCGTCAATATGTGCCCATGGAAGCCGCATAATCACACATTCCGCTCAGCTTTGTGCAAAGAGCCGTTCACGACTGCTACTCTAATCGACACCTTGACTCGGCGGACGACGCTCGTTGCGATGAAAAATGGTGGTTGATACCCCTACGTGAGAATCGCTCGGAATGATATCTGAGGATATTAATTCGGGAGGGATGCATCGTGGTGTGATCGGTTCGATGAATCACTGCTATTTTAGTTTTCTTGCTTTCAATGAGGAGTGCGCTGATTTAACATGAAATGTCTGGGTGCTTCTTCATCAATGAATAAATAAGGAATAAATGAATAAATAAGGAATTGCATCCATTTATGAAGAATTTCAAAATTTGCAAGCTTAAATAATCTGCTTTCTATGTATAACACGAAAGTATGAACTCATTATATAGCTTAATTTATGTATAGTTCTTGCTGTTGTGTTCTCTTTTCAGAGGGCCAACCAACGATCTAATATCAAGTTTTAATTTCAAGTTTACATCAATTTAACAAGCTAAAATCATGCATGTAAGCATGAATTAATGTAATACGTAGGAACTTGAGTAACTCGTTGTAATGTGGATTGGAAGAAGGCTGTTTTCAATTGAATCATAAGATCTTTAAGCTTCATAAGATCTTTTAAGTTTCCTGTAATGATAAAAGACTCTTAAAGGAAAAATGGTATACTTTTTATGTATCTAGCTTTAAAATGGGGCATTGCTTTGACAAATATAAGGTCCACTGAAGATATAAGTGGGTTGAAAAAATACAGTTTCGTTTGAAAAATCATAACATTTTTATTTTCTTTTGAAAATGTTAAGACACTCTTACCGCAAAAATATTATAACCTCTATGTAACGTTCAAATTAGGACTTAACGTTAACAAATTTCCAAAAACTTTTGTTATTTGCCTGTTTGTTACTTTGGTACATTCAGTACGTGGAAATGTATGCATTAAGCATAATATTCTTCCTATTATTAATGATTAATCGCCTTGGGTGACTAGCTGATTTTGCAGACACTAGTTATATTTAATTTCAATTCAATCATTTAGACAAAACTTCAGATTCTTGATTTCATTAAACTGTCAGACATAAAAAACATGTTTTTCAATGTTTTACATAGTATATATTTCATTGTACATATCAACTTTTTAAATGGAGATAATTTTTGTGATATTATAACGTTATTATGTCTGGGTCATCATTTTCTGCATTTAGCTGCATTGTAATTCACTTTTTTTACTGTCTTGTAACTTACAGAGATATTAAAGATAACTTAGTATCCAGTCGGATACCAGAATCTTATTTCAGCTTTCAACAATAGTGGAAAATCACGGGATTAGGTAGATGATCAAACAATAAAAAAAGATTTTGGATTTATTAACAATACTGAAAAAGCTGTTTTGAAAATTTCTTAAAAATATGTTTAAAGGTTAATTAAATTTAGACTAGAGAATTTTACAGCAGCTAAATTGGCACCATTAAAATGATAACTTTTTGTACTTTAAAACGGTGTAAAATTCGTTTTTGAGTATTAATATCTTAGAAAGTTATCTTGAAAAAACATCAGAATCTAGTTTGTTTATAATTAATTAAAATTCTAATTAAAAATACAAAAAAAAAATCAAACCAAAGGGCTCATTTCAACGCTCCAGAGTAGTTTGGGACCAAATGTAATGGTTCTTGTTTGTAGAGCACCATTACACCAAGAACACAAATACATTCATTTTTATTATAAGTAAAGATTCAAACCCATAAGTTTACCCTTTCCTGCGAGGTATAGAAAATCTCATATGTTGACTTTATACAATGATTCAATTATCACATTAAAGTATGTTTTAGCATATTGTTACGTTCAGTCATGTTCTTAACAATAAAGATATTTAATGAAGGTATGCATTCAAATTACAGGATAAAGTAATATTAATAGAAAATCCAGAGAGAAAGCAGATGGCGGTTTGTTGAAGCAAATGCCTGGACTTAATTATTTTTATTTTAATATTTGATAAAGCAGTGAATAAATTTCAATAGATAAATAATTCTTTAATAAAAGTAAAATCATGTACTTATCTTCAAAACAGACGTTCAAATTAAACAAACAAAAACTCTTTTTGGACCATATAGTACTTTATAGTACAGTTATTTCCCCAAAACTAACATTTTGAACTTATATGATTTGACTAAGTTTATAAATTAAAAAATAGAAATAAATGTTTTACAAAACAAAGTACAAATTCATCAATATATTTTCAATTACAATTAGGAAATTAGAGGAGAAAAGGGTTTAGAATGATGTCCGACAGCCAAAGTTGAATTTTTTCGGCGATTTGCAGCTAAATATGGACATTTACAAAAGTTTTATAGTAACCCTAAAAGTTTTTGTTACCTTTTCTTTGTTTCAAGAGGCGCATTTATGATACATTTTTGAACGGTTTAGTCATTGTCATTAAAAAATTGGACACTAATTTTAAATCTTATCAAAATACAGAGTATATTCATACCTTTTTAGAGAAATTTTGGAGAAGAATTTAAAAACAAGAAATGTTTCGGAATAAAAATTTCTGGCAACAGCTTATTATTAAAAATGAAAAATATCGTCTGCTCCTTTTAAATTTATTCTTCATTCAAACTTTTGAATATAATCAAGTTGTCGATTAAGGAATATATTTTTACGCTTTTCGATGAAAAATATTTCTTTTTCATAATTCAAAAGCTTTGAAAAATGCTTAACGTTAAAATTTCTAAGTGAAAAATAAGCTACGTTATTTATTGGAAAGAACAAAAGCGCCAATTTTTGCTTTTACATGGAAAGAAGACTCCAAATGAACACCGGAAAAAGGTAATTTTTTTTCAAAATTTTATAACTTAAAATTACTGGTAATAAAATGCAGAAATCATTTCCAAAATCTTTAAATACAATTATAAGAATAATAAATAAAATAAACCAATATTTACGGCATAAAAAAAACCTAAAAAGCCTTAATTCACATCAGCTTTATGTTTTAATGTCTTTTCTTTTATGTTTTAAATTATTCAGTAACAATAATTATTCAAAATAACAATAGATAATAACATATCCTTTTTGTAACAAAAAGTATCATCTAATTAGATAATAAGAAAGTGAAATACTTAAGGTTTTAAGTTTCTGCAATAGACATCTGTATTAAAAATTTGTAATTTTTAGAATTATTTTCTGTGCATTTAAGCATTGATAACAATATGGGTTTTATTATTTTTATTTTGGATGAAATAATGATAAACTTTTAATAAAAATGTTTTCATTAATGTCAAGAATACTGTGTACTCATGAAGTATTAAATAGAAATAAAATAATAAACAGTAGATCCTGTTCAAAACGTAATATAATTTCTTTATTTTCTTATAAACAAATTTCACACAAATTTTTAAATCATATAAATGAGTAAATGCTAATTTTATTGCCAGAGTAATTTAAAGTTATTACATAGCTCTAAAATAGAATAATAAACTTAAATCTTATTTAAAAAATAAATTTAAAAAGATACCTCAATAGCATATGGCAAAAAATAAAACGGAAATTATATTCTTCAAATACACCTATATAATTTAAATCATATATTATTACATTTAAAACTATAGAGTGTCGTTTTGGTAATTAATCGTAACTGGTTAAAAAGAAATCGTAGACATTTAATATTAAAAATTCTTCTGCATTCTTAATGAGCTGCAAGGCGATGATTCAAACATGAGTCAACGTGATACCGGTCAGTAACATTTCTCGATTAACTACGAGTTAACTCGTGACCGGTCAACGATGCGTTAATTAGCAGCCTCAAAATTGCCGGTTTACTTGTGGATATTTATTAATAGTGCCATCCAGCTCGTAGGGGATGAAAAATGATGTTTCGCTCATCAATTGCGGAAAGATATTTATTATTTTTGAAAGAAAATTTCTTAATTCTATAAAAATTCCTAACTTCTTTCGAAGTGAAGAATATTTTATGAAAAGTATAATTAAATAGCTTCATAGACTCATAAATTTATTAGAATGCTTATAAATTTTCTTTGGTTTTGAATTGTTTTTTCTTTTAAGACTTAGATTTTGAAGAAAAATTTTCTTCAGAAGTTTCATTTTCTTATAGAGAACATTTTAATTATAAGGGAAAGTTTCTTTTCTGACAAAATTCGTGTTCTGTATAAATACAACTCAACCCACTTGGTTTAATTTTCTAATTTAATGTGAAGCGTCTTTGCGTGCAGATTTATAATGACAAAACTTTTTCGACTCCAATAATATTAATGCTTTATTTACTTTCTCCAATATTTCTTTCAATCACAAACAATATTCCTAGTCAGATTCTATATATATAGTCTTATTTTTACGGTGACTTAATGTTGTGAGACAATGACATGACGCTGTACTGAATTTTTTCCTTACAGCTCATGCATTTGTAAAATTAGGCGGGTTTTTTTGTTGTTGTTGGGAAAAAATTGGTGATTTATCAGATTAATTCCAATATTTTTAGTTCTTTCTGATGCTAGATTGTGTTCTTTTTTCATTTTAATTCCATTTCTTTTCTATAGTTTTTCAAATGTAGATATGTTGACATGTTTTTTTTTAAAGTTTACCCTGTTTTGTGTAATTATCAATTACTTGAATTCGATACACAGTGAAAAATAAGTATTCAGGGATGCCAAGACGGTAGCATATAGCCAAGCATGGAATGTCTGAATCTATTTTATGAAATTGTGGCAGACATGAATCAGTCCCTTTCTAAGCATGCGCTGCTTACTTGCAGCCTTATAACTAAGTGTAAACCCAGCATCAATCAGAATGATAAAGTAAATCAATGATAATAATTATAATTATCTAAATCGATGCGATCGAAATGACATCGAATAATGCATTGAAGTGTATCTCTAAGTCGAAAATACCATAATTCGCCGCTAGCGTATTCGGGCATTTTGCAAATCGCAAATGCCAGCCTATGTACATTACGAGTTCTATCTTTTATTAAACTGTCAATTTAATTTCCTTTCCAATACATTTTGAATTTAATATTTATTTTAGAATGATTTTTATTTTAATAATTAGGTGCAAATATAATTTGGGTCATTTATTCATTTATCATTATTCAAAACTTCGCACCTTTTGCATAAAAATATATTTAAACAGACATTTATTATTTATAAATATTATAATAAATAGGATAATACAATGGAACAGATAGTTATCTAACAATTTATGATGGCGTTGATATTGCTGTAATATTTTTTATTCCTTTCATTTGTATTGTGTAAACTTGTTTATTAGACAACAGGACATTTTTTTTTAAATCGAGCCTCTTAATCCAACGTTCTAAGGTGGTTGGTTTGGTTACCTAATCAGATACCCACTAGAACAAATAATTCAATAAAACATATGTTCCAGACCGTTAATTTTCAAAATAAATAAATATGCTTTTGTCATTAAGACTCTGCATTCTATTTTTGTTTTAAAAGATTTGCAACCCTAAATTTATTTTGACAAATATCATTCTATTTGGAATTGCATGTTAAAATTGCATTAAACAAAAAGAATTTTTTCCTTTTTTTTATTATTTATTTTCGTACATGTAGCATAGAGAAAGTATTCTGTAATTCTGAACTCCGGATTTTCACTTTTTCCATGCTTTAAACTCCTAGAGTTCGAAAAACATATTTTTGGAAAAGTCCTGTCTGCGACAAAGATAACTAAAAAATGCTTTGAACTAGATGGAGGAAATTTGGAGTGCAATCTTTACAATAAATTTGTAGATTTCTTTCAAATTTTAGGCAAAATCAATTCAGAGGGAATGCGACTATTTGGCTTCTTGATTATAAATTAACCTGATAAATACAAAATGAAGAGACAAGATGGATGGAATTCGGTACACAAATTCAGCGTAAACTAAACTAAATCCAACGAGGGGTGGATCATCTGTTGGTCTGTACTTCCAAAAATATATGAATATGATAATTCAAAAACTCAATGACATAAGTACATCGGATTTCGTATGGCATTATGTGACCACATGTGTAGTTTTGTGTCAAATTTTTGTTTGAATTGGTTAAGAAAAACGTGTTTAAAATGCAAATTGGACTTTTGAATACTATGAACCTCATGCTAGGCATTAATCGCCAATAATCTCGCTAAGGATCACAGGATAGATTTAGCAGAAATGATAATCATGCCAAAGTTTAATATTTCATAACTATTATACGCTTGTGTCGTACAAGGTGCTCTCTGGAATAGCATCTTTATTAAAGAGTATGCGAGAAAGTTTTTTTTTGGGGGGGGTGGAGCAGGGGACACTCTTGCTGGTTTTGGAGTAAGCTGTTGTATCAACGGCATTCACTAAAATATTTATTAGACTGGCATCACGGTGTTTGTTTTTGCAATACAAAACTAATTGCTCCAATATAAGACTAATGCTTTCAAAGTTTATTGTTTACTAACAAATTTACCTAAGAAAAGAAAAAAAATACATTTTTATTTTGTGATCTCATATTTGTTGAAAGGGATTAAAGATTATATGATTCAAATTGTAATTTATGAATATATTTTTAAATAAAGTTATCCTTAGATTTTACTCAAATACTTAAAGGCCAAATGTTAAAAATTTAATGGAAGTAAGTATAATAAAGCTTATAAATGCATGAAAAGAGAAAAAAAAAGGATGAATTAAGGTGGATTGTGTTTTCATTTATTTCCTTTCTAGATAAATATCTTTTGAAAACTGTTCAACAAACCACTATTGGTAAACTCTGCATTTTTTTTCTCGAGAATCTCAATGCCTAACAGAACGAAAAAGTGGAATCAAAACTAGTTCAATCCATCACTACTTGAAGTGGGGGGGGGGAGGAATCTCGTTCTTTTTATTTTGAGCCTGATGTAGAACATGTGTCAGCAGGTAATCTTCCAAGCTCTGTGAGTCAACTAGAAATATGGGGACTCAAAGCTTCCTAGTTCCTCAGGATGTTTCTTCAAAAAAATTTTAACAAACAAATGACAAAGAATACTGAAATCGCACTGAAAAAACAACAACCACGGGCAGCAGTTTTCAAATGTGTGACTAATTGCTAACAACATTCAAGGCTACAGTCGAAAAATGGGAATTCCCTAAAGCTTATTTGTATTTTTGTAAGTGATACTTGTTGTTAATCCATGTTTAGGCTCATAAAATTATCTAGCAATCCAAAATAAATTCATCTTAGAGCAGCTTCCATTAATAGTTTTATTTCTGAAGCCACTTTTTTCGACCAAAAATGTCTCAAAATGAACACTGAGTGTAAATGTCGAATTTGTAAGACTTGAAATGCACAGAAAAGATTTTTGAAAAAAAATTGAGCCCAAAAGTAACTATTTCTACAGTTTAAAATGCACAATGAATAGAAAAACACAACATTTGTGAAACTGAACAGTGCTTGTGTCGATAATTCTAAACCCAAAATAATTTGAAGCTAATTTCGACCATAAAACTGAAACACCCACATTTTTTCCCTTCATACTCTTATCGAAAAGACCTTAAGGTTATACTATCACTATCCAGTTAAACGCTTATTAATTTGATGTTTTCCTGTTTAATGCGCAGTCAACTTGACACCTGAAACTGGGTGGGGCTGATCCTGTTTGATTAATATGCACGACAAAAAATGCAAGTGATATGTTTAGTAAGGCTTTCCTTTCTAAAGAACCATCCTTTTCTGCTGGCTTGTTATCAGTAATTTGTTTTTAGGTCACACCGTAAATTGCCACCCAAAGATAACCTTAGATTAGCACGTAGTGTAATTACAATTTAACTGAATTGCGTTATGTCTTACTTAGTACCAGGGGTCATGATAATGACCCAACCAGGAAGTCTGAAATTTATCCGAAGTAAATAAGAATAGTTTTTCTCCCAAATGTAGTGTTTCTTGTTGAATCCGCGTTTATAAATGTATAAGAATGGAGTTGATTTAGAGATTAAATTATTACGTTACGATTGCTAAATTTTTAGTACGTTGCGTCGCCATTTTTAAATACTAGTATCAGTTTTTCAAGTATTAATGACGTCAGCGACAGAAAATATACAGCTAAATATAAGAAGACACCTTACATTTGTCACGTGATTTAACTACAATTCATAAAAAAATTATCAAATCAGATAATTAAATACAAATATATCGATACAATCTTTTTTTTATCTTGTCAGAACATGATGTTGTTTTAGGAATAAGATTTGTGGCGTCAACAAAAATCCGTAGGTGGAAAGTTGAAATTTTATTATCTGTACGAGCATCTCAAAAAATCAGTCTTTAATAACGTGTTATCATTTACAGAAGCTTTGACTTAAAAAAATAAGTTAATGACCACAACAAATAAAACCTAGAAAAATGTCATTTTGAGAACATGATTATATGAAACCAAAAAAATGGGAACTGTTATATTTTTTTAAACAATAAATGCGAGACGATTTTTTTTGTTGGATCATTTGCAATACCAAAGTGACTCATTCGATAAAACAATTAAAATGAATAAAAATATAATTTAAATTGCTGGAGTAAGTGGCGCTTGGCCGTTTAAGAAATTATGTTCTGACATGATACATTAAAATATGCATAACAAATTTCATTTTAATCTTTTTTTCTTTTTTTTTACATATACAAAATGTATAGAAATTCTTGTGACTGGCAAAAAATTTAAAATCAAGAACTTTATGAATTTTCACTTTTAGTGCTCCCTGAATGCGAAAAACACACTTTGGCATTATGTTTGTCTGTTACGAAGATAAGAAGAAAAAAAAAACTTTGAGCTAAGCGGTTGAAATTTGGTGTGCTGTCTTTACAAAAAATGACTAGCTTTCTATCTAATTTTGTGTAAAATTCATTCATAGAGATTCTGTTTATTCGACTTTTCAAATATAAGCTAACACGATAAGAATAAAAAGAAGAGAGTTTGATGAATAAAATATGATTCACTGATTTAACATTTATACTGTAGGAACCAATCATATTTTGAGCAATATTCAATTAAGAGTTCATTATCTGTCTGTGCTTCCAAATTCAAATATAATGATTTAAATATATCAAATTCAGTATGATTTTTTGACAGCAAATGCAGTTCTGTTTTCAAATTTTGATTACATTCAGCTGGGAAAAAACATATATCTAAAATACAAATTCGGTTATTGGATACTATTTACCGCATGTCAGGGAATAGGCGCCTAAAAACTCGCCAAAGGGTAACATCATGGATCTAATAAAAACATTAAATTCATGGCAAAAGTTAATAATTCGGAAATATTGCCTTGAAAGGCTTTCTTTGGTATGACATTTTTATTAGAGATTACGGAAGAAAGTTTTGGGGAAACCATTCGCGCAGGTTTTTTTTTTTTTTAAGTTAGATTTTTTAATGTTTATAAAGATGGAGTTTTGTGAACGATTTTTCTTGGTCTAGAATTCCGGATTTTTTGCCCGTGCACTTCCTTGATGACAATACATTATTTTTATTTCTATGAGAAGTTCATTTATTAGTTAATTAATAAAGAAATCTTTATTCAATGCTAGCCTCAATCCAGACTTATTGACAAAAATAAACAATAATTAGATTAATAAAAAATCTATTTAGTCTCTCTGCTACTTATACACAGGGCATGAATTGCCCCTATCTTTTATCAGTACTAAATATAAATGCGTGTTTCTGTGTGCTTTCGCATTTTATAAGCCAGTCTGTTTGACTAAGAAGTACTAAATTTGCCTGTTATGAAAGAGCCCCACAATGGGATTTTTTTTAAAAAAATTCATTAATGTTAATTAATTATAAATAAAACGAAAGATTCCCCTCCCCCATATTTTCGAAAATATGATAGCATTATCTTAAAATAAAAAATAAAAAAAAATTGTTCTTTCAATGATACCAATTTTTCACTGTAAAAATTTCAATTTTTATTTAATTTTTCTAAAAAACTATTTAAAGAATATTTTACAATAACATATTACATTTTTAAAGTGAAAACTCGAATCGTTTTTATTGTTACTGATATTTTAATCGGACATTTTCCCCAACTTTGTAAAATAAGGTATGAAAGTACTTTTAATTTTCTACATTGTTTAGATATCAACGCAAAGCCTGCTGCCAGAAATTTTTATAAAATTTTGTTCCATTAGGTGTTATTTCATAATCTAACGAAGGGGAATTTTTTTTAAAAAAACTGTTATCATTTCTTGTATAAAATTAGATTTATGATTAAATAAAAAGTACCCATAGGAAAAGGCCTAGCAAAATGAAAAGAATGGCGTAAGTGCACTTAAAAATATTTAACTGATGCGGCCATTAAGCATAAACAACACAATAATAATTAATTGAAAATTCCAGCAACTAACAGTCTCGGTGAACTAACTGATCGCTAAAGGCGGCTAGTTCATGAATAAAACGATATTTTTAAAATCTTATAATTCAACGGTCACCAAGGACGATTCGACTCAAACTGATAACGAAAGGCTATCATCATCATCCCGTAAACCGCAAGAAATGTCCACAAAACTGGTCAGATCTCCGCAACCCATTTTCCCACGCGAGCTCACTCCGCCGTCACCCCTCGCCTAACCCTTCCTCATTAGTTGTCCGAGTCGGTCCACAAATGAACTTGGCCGGACCATCAATCATCTCGCGGCTTCTCCGTTTTTTCCTTTTTTCATCGTGCTTTTAATTCCTTTCGTTGCTGTAAATGACCAATTCCGCGGGGGGTCAGTCGACTCTTTCTCCACGCAGTGTATATATATTGTATCGGTGCTAACAATTATCGCCGGACCTCCTGATTTATGGCGGGCCTGTGGTCGTGCGTGAACACACAGAGCGCATCCGCATACCTACGCATGAGCGCCGGCGTGCGGGTATTAGCGCTAATTGATTGAAGGAAGAAGGGTTATCGCTTCATCTCTATTACACGATGACGGATGAGGGTGCGCGCGCACCATCCCCTTGGGCCAAGCAGCGCCGGTCTGGTTTCGCGGTCGGTCATACGTTATAAGTGGTCCGAAGCGAAGGGCCCAACTGTCCAGCAAGGCTTCAAAAGTCCATCTTTTATTGTGATGTCAATTAAGAAGGGACCACGGTCAGGTCGATTAAGAAACTACTGTTAGGATAACTGCCAAATTAAAATATTAAACAATACTAAGACTTATTCAATTATAGTGTTGGGTTACCATCAGTTAAGGTTTCGACTCGTGAGCAGTAGGATGTAAGTTCGAGACCCTTTCTCATCGAAGAACCGTCGTGTAAGGGGGGGGGTCTGTTGCACTTTAAATCCGTCAGGGGTCAAACGTCCTCCCGGTGATGTGGTGTGGAGAGGGTTACTAGCTCAGGTGTCGTCTTCATCATCTGACTGCGGTTCAAAATTATGAGGTCCGTCCCAAAATAGCCCTAGTGTTGCTTTACAATGAATTTTAATAAGAATAACTTCACTTTCATCATTAAGTTCATTTGATTATTACAATAATGCTGAGTTTACACTTGGCCAGTAGGAAGCGTATGCATAGATAGGGGCTGATATATGTGTGCCACAATTTTATAAGATAGATTAAGGCAATCCATGCTTGGCAATAACTTGTCTTTTTCTCTTGGCTTTTCTTTTTCGTTACGTATCGTATTAAAGAAATTGATATTTACGCAAAGAAACAGGGTAAAAATTTTTTAAAAAAAGGAATCAAAATACCTAAATTTGGAAAAATATCGGAAAAAAGGGAAAAGAAAATGAAAAGAAAATTCAGCATCACATCATAAAGAACAAAGAGCAAAAATATTGGGATTAATCTATGGTAAGTGATCAGTTTTTCATACAACACACACACACACACACACACACACACACACACACACACACACACA
>JAOUZG010006905.1:460506-539630 GCA_026289955.1 Argiope argentata
CACACACACACACACACACACACACACACACACACACACACACACACGCCAGTTTCTACAAACGCATGCGGAATTAAAAAAAAACACTATTGGCAGGTTGTTGTTCCGTCAGGAAAATAAATTACTTGACATCGACTAACTTTTCCGACTTTTCAGCCTTTCTACGCATGCACTGTCTAATGGCGTCTTATAATTGTCCAAATGTAAACTCGGCATAAATATAAACAGCAACCATTTACTTCAAAAACTATTGTGTAAAAACGTGAAGGCATCGTGATCATGAATAATCTATACTATTAATATCGATAAATGTGCATGTTTTTTTTAATGTTCTATAGATTAGACTATTTGACTTAGAACTAACAAGTTTGGCACATATATATCTTAGAGGGCGGAAATGTGCAACAGTATCTATTTTATTTGAAACTTTAATTAATTACAAATGAATTTTTGAGTTTTTCCAACATAATTTCAAAAATTATAACAACAGAAAAAATATTTTTTTTTCAAATTTAAAAAATTGTTTTTTAATGATATTAATTTGATAGTTGCGTAACATTTTCCTGAATTTTTAAGGTCATACGGAATATTTTTTATCCCTAACAAATTTACTTGTTAATTCCAGCATTTTGAAGTATTTGATCTTGAGGGATTTTTGGAATGACGAATATATTTTCAAAGAAAACAAGAACCTGCTTATTTACAAATCATGATGACCCCCCCCCATTTTCATTTTAGTGGATGTTACTATAATCATAAATATATTTATTAAATATAGTAATGAATTATTGACGCTTAAGACGAAAATTATTGAATATTATGGAAGCTAATAGCTCAGTTTAAAAATTTGTTAATTTGAAAATATATTAAACCAAATGAACTAATACATTAAGTACATATTTATTTGATTTCGCGTATAAATATGACGGCACATACTGGTAAAATGCGCATAAAATTTTATTTAGATAAAACGGCAGGTTATATAGTTTATTCGCATTAGCTTATCATATTTTATTTGCACTAATCCGGTTTGAATAATTTATTGATCAACTGATAAAATAGTTTTCTTATTACTTTCTTACTTAAAATTTAAACAAAGCTTTAATTTGACGGTTAATCTTCTTGCTATTATGTAATCTTTATTCAAATTTTTAAATTCAAACTTCTTTTCTTTTACATTTCTGACAAATTGCTCATAAATTTACTTAAAAGCCGTTGAAACACAAAATTTGTTATTCATGAAATCTCATTATTTATAATAGCAAAATGTTCAAATTATCTCATAATATATTCATTAAATTATATCAATTTAGAAAGATTAGACATTTACCTGTTGTCGTTGAAAAGTGATTAAAAATATTAATAACCTATTTCCCAAAAAATACGTCTTAAAAAAATGCAAATTCTATGAATTATAAAACATTAGAATAATATAACTTTGTCAACTAAAATTAGTCAAGTTTCTATCTATTTCCTTATTCTTATTTTTAAGTTATTAATAAGCTTAAGCATTTGCTCAAACAATATTCTACGCTAAGTAGATTTTTTTTAGTCATATGTCATAATAAATAAATAAATACGAACTTTCATCTAAGTCACTAAAAATATCTAACCTATAATAAATTAAAAGCATGTTGTGAAATTAAAAATATTTTGAAATGTGAAACTAAGTTATTATTTTATATAAAAAAGAATTTCATAATATACACTGTCTAGGACCATAAAATACCTACAGTGGCACAAACAATTGAGGATACACGTTACTTTTACTTAATAAATCCAACTTTTAATCGAAATAACACATTAACTAGAAGTGCAAACGTGTTTTTATTTTCACACGTAACAAAAGGGTTAATTCACAGTAAAAATAACGAAAATCAACAAACATCCTAAACTAAGTGCAGTCAAGCTAGCTACAGATACTTCTCGAATAATGGGCAGAAGTGTAAATGTTGAAACTGTGAGAAATGTGATTAAACATGCTGTATATAGCAGTCGAGTTGCTAGAAAGAAGCCTTTCATAAGCTGATAAAATCAGAAATAGCGTTTGGAGTTAGCAAAAACTCCTCAATTGAAGGCAGATAACTTTTGGAAGAAAGTTATATTTAGTGACGAAAGTAAATTCAACATTTTTGGAAGTGATGGCCGTCGCACTGTTTGGAGAAAGTCGAACACCTCTTTGGATCCAAAATATTTACGTCCTACAGTTAAACATGGTGGTGGCTCCGCCATGGTTTGGGGTTGTATGGCTTCAAATGGGGTAGGAAATTTAGTTTTGATAGATGGCATAAGGGATCCTAAGCTTTATATAGATATACTCAACAACAATCTTAAAGAAAGTGCAAAAAAATTATGTTTAGATGTAAATTTTATTTTCCAGCAAGACAACGACCCCAAACATACGGCACGTAATATCAAAATGTGGTGTCTTTTTCATTGTAAACAGCAATTACACACACCACCTCAGTCCCCTGACATCAATGTCATAGAAAATTTGTGGGCCACACTCGAAACAGCGGTCCAAAAATACCAAGTTAGGAACAAAGCCCATTTAAAACAAGTGTTACAAGAAGAATGGGATAAAATATCTCCATATACCACCAAAAAAATTGATCGAATCGGTACCAAGACGTTTGGAGGACATTATAAAAGCCAAAGGACATGCAACCAAATGTTGACACTGTCTTTGTATGTGATATGTCACACAAATTTCATTGGTGTACTCGCAATTTTTGGAGGTAAAGATCTGTCTATGTTTATTTCAAATACTTGTGAAATTTTTAATTTTAGATATTTTTTTTGTTGATTTTCGTTATTTTTACTGTAAATTAACCCTTTTGTTACGTGTGAAAATAAAAACACGTTTGCACTTCTAGTTAATGTGTTATTTCGATTGAAAGTTGGATTTATCAAGTAAAAGTAACGTGTATCCTCAATTGTTTGTGCCACTGTAAATCAATTACTGATTATTTTGTGGATCTTGGATATTGTATTTTTATTGAAGTAGCATCATTGGTATTATTGAGTAAGTTTCTCCTATCACAATCAGAATTCATTAAAAATAACTTGTAGAATTGCTTTTCTCCTGATTACTTTTTAGATGTTTGAAATGTCATAATATCAATGAATAATCTTAACCCGTGCCCTGGATAGAACAGTACCGAAAACGAGGCAGGTGCACGGATAGCTTTTGACAGGCATCGACATGTCATCGACGCCATTACACGCTATTCGATCAGTGACGTAATCGACCCTCATAACGAATCATAAGACATGTAATTTGCTGTCCCGACGCTCATCAAAAACTCGCTCGTTCAGTTACGAGCTAATTGAAGGGGGGAGGAGCCTGGGATGTTCCTGATTGATTGGCGCATTAGGTGATCACTGCTGTGGCGGATTCGAACGACGCACATGAAATTCGGAAATTGAGAGTAATGCGGTAACGTGAAACCGTTGCGAAATTGAAATTATCGTAATGAATTGATGGGGAAATTACTGGTAAGAGTGGGAACAATAACACGGGGTCAAGTGGTCTTCACCTTTCCGTAGTGGTCTGCTGTGATTCCGTTTCAAAACGGTTGTAAATCATAATAATAACCATTAGCTTATGTTTTTTATGACCTTGAAGAAATATTCAGAAATTTTTTTAAATCAATGATTTCATGGAAAAAAAAAGTTTAATTTTGAAGAGTCTTATATATTTGATATTAGCTGTCTTTGGCGGCCAGCTATTCCACTAGGATTAACCTCTCAAAAATGTTCGACTAAATATTTTATGTAACTAGGTCTTAATATTTTTTCTACAAAATATTTTTAATTAATTTTGATATATATATATTTCCTGCTATTTTAGAAGCTTTATATCGTTTTATTCCTTTTTAACAGACATCTCCCTTGTTTTCCACGAGCTTCTCTAAAATTCTTTTTTAAAAAAATGTTTATAGTTTTCTATTTCCAACTATTTAATTATGTAATCACAATTGTAACTTAAAAATAATGTAAAGGTTTGCTTTTCTAAAATCTGCTTTGTAAATCATGTTTTGTATTAAGGACATGATAGTAATCAGGATCTTAAAACAAAAAGGAAACAATATCGGAAACAAAGGAAACAACTTTAATTGTGGCTAATACAATAATTTTGGCGTTCTTTGAACATCCTTACGTTTTTGTATTATCTGTTCACTGATGCTTTTAATATTTGTTAAAAATCTTATGATTCTTGTTGGAAAATATGCTTAAAACATTTTTAAAGATTGATTAAGTATCGAAAAAATTTTATTCAGCAACAAATTGGCTTCCCTAAAAAAGTTTTTAAATGGTATAATATTAGTTTTTTACTGTATTTGTTTTCGCTTTTATTTTGTCAAAAAAAAATGGATCCTGATGCACGTTTCAACTCTTTAAAGTAAATTTGGCCGAATTCTTTAACTCTAAATCAAACAGTACAACCTTTACAGCACCAACACACACTCAAGCAAGCACGAGCACGCGCGTGAAGACACATACATACTCACTTTTTTATTATTATTGTAATTAAAGGTTAGAAGTAGTTACAATCCCATTTTCTCAAAAGTATGTTTTTATGCCAATGAAAATTGTGTTCCAAGTTTATTTTGAATTTCAAAGGTAAATTAAAAAGGCCAATTTTAAAACTAAACTAATTATTTGAGCATATATTAGGAACTGCTTTTCCAATTTCATTTTACTGCTCAATTTATGAGCATTATCTAAGATAAAAAAAAGCCAATATATGAAAAAGTAATTGTATATTTTTTTCACAGTAATGCTGAACAAGTTCTCGATCTTTTATTGATAATAACCAACATAAATTAGTGATTAGTTAAAAAAATGCAGTTTTCTAGTAAACACTTTTCAAATTCATTTTTAATGATATTTTTTGCTTTTCAATATTTTATACACAATCTTTTATATAAAATACGCTACTTAAATATGCTATTTTCAGAATGTATATGCATTTTTAAATTTTCCCTTTGTGGAAACTAAAAGACAAATCATGCCACTTTTCACACACGTACACAGAGGCAAGCAATATTCTTTTCTTTATATATGACACTAATGCAAGTGTCTCAAAAATCGCTCTTAATAATCAAATTATTGTGAGTAGACAATATATAAAGTATTGTGAATAGAGAAATATAAACAAATCCATGTACGAACAACTTTATTGAATGTTTTCACAGTTGCTCTTAAAATATTATTGAAAAGCTTAGCTAAAGTTTTTAAAGTTTACAATTTTTGCTGAAAACAATATGTCGAGAGATGGCTGTGTGATTCAAGTTCACCAAGAAGATTGAAATACTTTTTCACTTAAAAATTAAAAAATGCTTTTTCACTTAAAAAAAATAAAAAAATCACTTAGTCACGAAATAAAATGATTTTCTTTTCACCTATAGAACTCCACTAAGCGAAGCACTAATAGCTGAAATTTAAATTCAATTGGAACACACCAATTATTTTTAAGTACTCACTTATCATATTTAGGGCTATTTATTTCAGCTTTATTATGCACCTCTTAATTTTCGTTTGTCTAACAGTTTGAGTTTCAATCACAATACTTTCTTCTCTTGAATATTAGAATTACAAAATGATTTTTACATTACGCCTGTATGCTTGTTTGTGAACACGATAATTCAAAAAAGCGGATAAAACTTGATATATAAAAGTATGACCAAATTTTCAAATTTTTATCAAATTTTGATCGAAATCTATCTGGCAGTCTCTGGATGATCGTTCACAGAAAATCTATCTGGCTGGATATTCTGTTATAAAGGAAATTTTGAAGTCAATAATTCCAAAGCACAAACATCTAGGTAAATAACACTTGGTATACAAGTTAAGCCTCTAAAATATACTCTCATCAAATTGTGAGTCAAGCCCGTTATAATGTGAGCAGTCTGTCAGTCTATTCTTTCGCATGCATATAAAAAAAATTACTTAAATAATCGACATTTGCTACATCAAATAATCGATTAAAATTGTAATTCTATGTCAAACTTCGACTCTCTTCGATAGGCCAAATGGCATTCAAATACATGATAGATTCAATAAAATTCTTACATTTTCGTCAAAGATCCATATTTCGTAACTACCATTCTTTAATGCTGTGCAAGCCATCTGCGACCTTACCCAATGTCCATAAACTTATACAGGAGGAAGGGATAAGAGCTTATGCGAGAATGCCTCTAGGAAACCATTCCCACTGATTTATGACATGATCATATTCGAAGACATGCATTGCTTTGATAATCTCCGTGGCACGATTAAAAGCAATGCCATTAAGATGATAGCCTTCGTGCAAATTAAGAGGTCTTTTATTTAATAAAATAGTCAATTTAGTTCCATATTTCAAAAATATTCTCACCTGATTTTATTTCATACTTTAATAATTTATTTTAGGATGATTTCTTATTTTAATAACTTTGTGAAAATGTATCTGATTTTATTTATTTTTTATGATTATGACTAATTTTAACGTTTCCCCCCGCAATATTATTTAAGAACAAATTTAGTGATTATAAATCTTTTTAAAAGGAGAGGGGGCGTAATTAGATCGATAGTAGCTTTCCCATATACAATCGAAAAAGTGTAAATATTATTTTAACTTTTCTTTTAACTTACACAATTTATATTCTTTGCAAAATTATTTATTTTGCAAATTAGACTCATATTTTTTTGTTTCAGTATTCTCAGATGTCCACTTTTCGACGATTCTCTCACTAAGGGGTGTTACCTGGGACGATGTGCGCAGTTCTGGAATTTACTTTATTGTTAAATGTAAACATCTCCTCCTTTCTTCTTTCCTCTCACCCCTATTTTTCCGAATTAGATCCATCCTATCGCATACGCAAAAGCGCAGATGATTTTAGAATCCTTTGGCAAACAATAAGCTCTTTTTAATAGATTTGCTTGCGATCCTTTTCAAGTTCAGCAATAATTGACAAATACCTAATAGGAAATCTGCCCCCGGATTGTCTCGCATTGTTCTCCCTGAACTCACAGCAAGTCATTAATTTCGGAAGTAATGTGAGGATGTAAGTATGCCGATAGACGTGCAGGCTTTGCAGACAACTCATATTTTGATCTCAAAAAATTCATATTTTTTAAGGCGACCAAGGGACCTGTAAAATAACTTTTTGTAATTTTCATCTTGGCAATTTGAAATTTTACATGCATTAAGAGTAACATTATAGGAGATGGCACACAAATTTCTAAAGTATTATGTTAATTTATTGATGAGTTAGGGGGGTTAATTTGATATAATATTAGCGATAAATAGCGTAAATGAAAAATGTTCCATGCGCTTCAAATTTGTTCGAAAGCTCTCCACTTTTTATTATTGCTTACTCTAAACCTTTTAAAAACAAAAGTTGGGATTAATCTTGAAGTTTGATTAGTAATATCAAAATCAATGAAAGTAATAACTCAAAACTATTTAAACTTTTTAAAAACTCCATAGTTTTAAGTTATTACATTAGAGTAAGTAATAATAAAAATTGGAGTTCTTTCAAACAATTTTGGAGCGCATGGAATATTTTTCATTTACGCTATTTATCGCTAATATTATATCATATTAACCCCCCTAACTCATCAATAAATTAACATAATACTTTAGAAATTTGTGTGTCATCTCCTATAATGTTACCCTTAATGCCTGTAAAATTTCAAATTGCCAAGATGAAAATTACAAAAAGTTATTTTAAAGGTCCCTTGGTCGCTTTAACTACTAAGTGAAGCGTATAGCACAAGCAACGTTGAAAACATTTACCCGACTTTTGTTCATTTGGTGCTGTACCTGAAAACTGATATCCCTGTTTTTTGTCATTCTATCATTTGCTTATCAATTTGGTCTTCAATTTGCTGGTATCTTTCAGAATAATTTGTCGGGATTCTTCAATAGGTTTAAGCGCATGAAGATGGACCCGTTGCCAAGAAATACACTTTTGCTTTCCGCTCTGGGCATCACTGAAAGTGAAATCAATCAGATCCGGCGATCAGGGAAAATTAATCGGATTCGGCGCGGTGATTAAAAAGTCATTGTTGGCTGGAGAAGAATGCGCCGCGGGCCCGCATTGTTCCATCCCGATAGCCATAGCCATCGATGCACATTAAAAAATCCAGAGATTCCGGACGGTGATTAGAGAGATGGGGTGAAAAATGTGTGGCTAATGTGTTGAGCAGGGCTTAGAAAAGAAATTTGGCGCGGTGTTGTCTCATTAGCGGCCATCAGCACTTGCTGGGAGCGTGAAGGTCGGTAGGTCGCATACTTAATGATGTCGATCATTAATTAATTGTGCTTACTGTATGATGTATGAACTCGGTGGGTGTCCGCTGACGTTCATGCAAACAGGGATTTTCAATTTTGGTCGTGAGTTGTTTTAATATTTCAACCACGTACAGGCAGCAGTAGTTAAAACGCCGACGTGTGAATTGAACTGTTGTTTGTTGCCGTTAATGGTTTTAATCTTAATAAATGTCATGCATAATTTAAGTTTGCGACGCTTTTTATTTCACAGTTTTTCATTCTAAATTTATTTATTTTACTTCCTTGTATACGAAATATATTGTAATCATCAAAAAATTTGAACTCTACATTTTACACCTTTATGAATCCGGAAAACACATTTTAACGTTACTTCTGTCTTTCTGTGAACACGACAACACGACAAACGCTAAAGCATTTTTAGCTAGATGTATGAAATGTGCTGTATGGACTTGAATTAAAATCATAGATTTATATCCAACTCTCAATGAAATCCTTTCACATGAAGTATGTGTGTCTGGCTCTGCGAATACAAGTGGAATCTATACCAACAAAAAACAGAAAGCTAGTAGATTAAATTTAGTACACAGTATTAGCAAATAAAATAAAGATTCTGTTCAAATTTTGAACTAGATCTGTCATAAGGTGGACCATCTGTCGGTCTGTGCTTTCATGCGCATGTAAATCCAAATGACTTAAATCAATGTAAGTCAATTTGTTATTTTGTGATTACAGCAGCAATTTTGTGTCAAATAAAGAAATCATTCGGTAGACAAAAAGACGTTTTAAATAAGCATTCTCAAGAGAAAGAGATAATGCCAGTTTCACGCCAAAAATCTTTATTTCGTGACCACCGTTCACCAAAGCCATGCAAGATATTCATGGTTTTACCCAAGTGCCATAGTTTTATGTGAAGGGGGATATAAAAATTTATTTGAAAGTATTCAAGAAAATTTCAGGGAGACCACTCCTGTTGCTTAATATTTGCATATTCAAAAAGCTGTATCTTATACTATAATACGAGGAATGGTTGTCAAGTCGAAAATCGCCCCAGAATTAATAAACTCCGGTAAACTTGGGGGTCTGGGGGTTTTGGCCACGAGGAGTCGATTGGCGCCGGTTTTGAAGCGCTACGGTTGAGCAGTTCGGAGTTACAGATAGGATATTTTCAAACTTTATTAGTTCGCCATAATGGCTACTTAAATTTTCAAGTGGTAACGTGCTGCCATCTATCGATGATTAATGTTTATTATGTTTATGCTGTTATTGGTTTATAATATGTTTCTAATGTATGTATATATGTTTGGTTTTTCTAAATAAATTTGTCAAAAATATTGAAATTCAACACACTTCAATCTTTACACTGCTCACTTTGTACCATTTCTTTAATTGTATAATTTTTTGTCATCAATTACATTTTATTTACTATGACTTTTCAAACTTTACCTTTGTATAGAATAGTTCCCTTTCCAAACTCTAACTTTGTTTAGAATAGTTTACAATGGTGCACTTTGACCGGTTATCTTTTCACCAATGGTTTCACAAATTTTCTTATGGCATGTTTTGTTTTGATAAATCACAATTGAAAATTTAAATATTCGAGTTAGCTTCGATACCTGTTTTCTCCGAGCGGAGCTCGGTCACCCGCTGGTTTTTTTAACGTGATCTTTTCCATTTAAATGTTGGACTTTCATTGATTTTAACTAAACAAGGTAATACTTGCAGTTTTAAGTTATTCATAACTCAAGAAGGATTACTCAACCCATTTTAATGGTAAAAAGTAAAAAAGATTTTGCATGAACGGTCAAAGCTAGATTGCACTACATCTTTTTAAGGCTGATTTCTTTTAAAAAATTTATACAAGAAATAAAATTACATTTCTTACTTCTTTTTGTTCAAGGTGATGTGGGAGAATTTTCTGGTCTAATACCTTGAGCACGAAATTTTTCAAGAGTGTTACAAAGATGGCACACATTAAATTATATTATTGCTGCAACGATCTTTTTGTTGTTGATGATGATACATATTTGAGTATTAAAAGATTTATTTCAAATAAAGTGTTGTTTTAATTATTTCATTGCAAATCAGAATGGCTCTGTTTTACAGTAAAATGAAAAAAACTATCTGAAAGAGTATCTGCACTCATTGAACGTAATAAAATATTACTTACACATAATAATAATTTATTTACCCTCTTTCTAAAAGAAATTGTAATACGTCCCTATATATAGGAATTTTTGTAAATACGCTGAAACAAATCTAAGAATAATTGATTTATAAAGCATCGTACAATCTAGGATTAACTGATTGAAATAATTAATCCGATTTTAAACTATAATTAAATAAAATTATAAAATAACTATAAAATAAATAAGAATAAAAGAATTAATTGAGGATTAAATAACCTATTTGCAATTAACCATTGAATTAATTAGAATTATTTTAGCTTCTTTAAGCTTTAAGCTTCCACCCCAACCTCCCTCTTTTTTCGTCACCAGAAGAGCAATTTTTTAAAAATTTCTTAACTGCCCAATAATCCTTTATGTAGAATAATATTGGTCGCAACTTGAATTAAAATCAAAGGACATGACAGCTATTCTGACGATTTTGCAAAATTAGAAGCACCTTAAAATTATACTTAATATATCTTTATGTCTTTGGTTTATTCTTCATTTCGGGATTTCTAGGCCTCAGATTCAAAAATATCTAAATGTAAGAGAAACTTTACTCTTACCTGTTTTATCCGGGAAATTCTAAATCAAAAGAATTCAGGTATTTCAAAATGAATTAGTCCACAAAAAATATCGAAATCAGTAGTTCAGTAATGGTTAACATTCTCTATTTAATCATCTTTTTTTATTTTCTGGATGAGGATATAAGCACACACAATTGTTTATAATATTTTTTTTTGTAATACAGATTCCAATATGTTATATCTTTTTGAAAGGGTTAACCAGAACATCCGGCTTCTCCTGACAGCAGGATTAACATTTCACTTTTAAATAACGGATTCATAAAAATATCTCAAGCATCCTCTTGAAATGGTAATTTTGACTAAGAAATAAGAAAGTATTTTATCCCCTTATCAAGTCAATATGATTTTTTCTCTCTCTTTTGATCGTAAAATCTTACCTGCTTTCATCATTAACAATCTTATCCTCATGCATAGAATAGTTGGTGGGGATATTGACTGAAGGGTGAATAGAGATCTCGCAGATTAGCTACGCGAGAGAGAAAGAAGGAACTGGGATGAATGATGAAACGTTTGCCATTTAGTGGCGCAGTGATTATAAATTAACAACAATGTAAAAGCAAAAATTCTCTTTGTGCAGCATTTATATATGCTTTAGAGGAAACAGTTAGCTAATTCCCTTTATCTTTATCAAGAAATGATCTGAAAATTAAGTATGAAGCGTTCTAAATTCTCATCCATTCCACAGTCCGCTCTCATCCAGTTGTTGTTACTTTTGATATTAGCCATAGCCAAGTCCGCAGACGAAGTCAGCGATTTTAAGCCGAGTTTCTTCCGAGAAGCTACTGAGGGCAAAGGCCCCTGAGTACCAGAGGGCAGAAGTCTGACTTCTAGCTCATATGAAGATGACACTAGCACACTCGCTTCCACAACCCCTTTTTTACCAGCGGACTCTTTCACACACCTCACAGATAGAGAGAACCATTCCCGAACTAGGGACGCCCAGATCACGGAGAAGACGCGCTGCCTTTAGAACCAGGAAGCCGGTATTTTACAGTTGTGACTCCTGTTAGTAGCTTCAATTTCCCCAAGCTACTTTTTCATGGGATTATAATTCACAGCTTAAAAACTTTTGCTGTACAGCAAAAAATTTCACTAATTTCTTTGCTGATGCCTTTTTACTCTTTTCCTAAAAAAAATTCCTTCATAACCTTAAATCTATTCTGATGAAAAGAATATTCATAATATTGAAAAATTAATTAATCATAAATTAAAATGTATTTAATTGATGAATTCTCCAGTAAAATTTTAACAATTTAATCAAGATGACTATCTAAATTATCTTTTTGTTTGTATTGAATATTACGATAGCCACCCTCTTCTAATCCCGCAGTTCCGAAATTCATGAACACGACCCCTCTCGGGGTCGGGACCCCAGAGCTCAAGAAGCCATACTGTAGAACCCTTCGAGTCGAGGAAGCAGTCGAGAAGAGCCGGCTACCAGAAGAGGCGAGTTATTAAATTACTCGCGGATCGGCAGTCATAAATCAGGCTCTGCTTAGAGCAGGCCGTCGACGAGCGGGTCGTCGGGGTTGCGGCCGATTAGGGGCGTAATGGCGACTCACCCCGGATCTCGTTTTTCCATTAGGGATTCGTGAGGCCCCATTACATCCCGCACGCATGTCCATCCACCACCAGCGCACACGGAATCGTATCGAGGAATGGATGCCTTTGCAGCGTGGTTAAGAATTTTAATCATTCACCAACATTTCAACTGAACCTCCATCGAAAGTAGTTTATAAACCAGAATGATTATGCCAATCGAAAGATTAGCTTTATGCAGTCTTGCAAAGACATGTTTGTTCAAAATCGGACATAATAATAATAATAATAATAATAATAAAGGTTTATTTTGGAACAATAGAAATTATTTTTACTGTAAATGTTTATGCGAGATTTGCTTGGAGCATTTAAAATTGCTGGCTTAGGCTGATGAAGTTTCAAATAGCTTAACTCACTCGATTTCAATTCGGACTCCGTAAATCTGCAATGTTGTCAAAAGCGTAGGGAATCTGAGTTGAAATATGAAAAGTAAGTTCTGAACCCAACACCATTTCTTTTTACTTTCTTGCTACTGTCTCATAAATAAAGTATGCAGAAAATATTGCAATCGTCAAAAAAAAAAAATCGAATTCGAGATATTCACGTTTCTCATTTCAAATCAAAAACATTTTTGGCCTTATGCTTGTCTATTTGTGAACACGAAAACTCAAACACTTTTAACTAGACCAATAAAAGGGTCTCTTCACCAAATTTGTAGATCTCAATCAAATTTTCAGTAAAATTCAATCAGAGGAAGTGTGTCTGTCCTATTGTTAGAATATATTTTAATACAATAATTTTAAAAAAATAGGCAAAGAGGGATAACATTTAACATCAAAAAATGTAAATCCAAATTTAGAACCAAAAATGTCAAGGAATGTGGCCTGTCTGTCCTTTCACAAATATGTAAATGCAATAATTCAAAAACGCAATGATCTAAATATATGAAATTTGGTTTGTGATTTTGTGATTGATTCCTGATTCTGATTTAAATTGGTTGAGGAAAAAAAACGTCCAAAACACAAGTATGGTTTTTGATTAACCGCATGTCAAAGATTAGTGCCCCCCAAAAAATCGCCAAGGATCATACAATAGATTCAATAAAAATGTGAAAATAATACCAAGGATCAATATCTCTTCCCTATTGTTCGCCAAAACCAGACAAGTGATTCGCGGTCTTATTCAAGGGTCTCAATATTATGTAAGATTTAGAATCATTATATGCATATAAAGAGCTCGCATATTAAAAAAACTATACATTTTGGCTTAAAAATTCAATTTTAGAGTTATATTTAATTCCAAAATTTCAAAAGTATAAAAGCTGCTAATACGTAAAGCAAAAGATTGTGGAACAAATAAACTTCCATCTACAAGAAACTCTGTGCAAGTTTTATAATATCAAAAGTTCCAAAGCGGATTGTGTTGCCAAGAAGGCTTATATTTATACCGTTTTTACAATGTAGAATCTAATTAAAAATAACAGATATAAAGCATATAAAAACATTGAAATTAATAACTTGCTAGAATAAAGTTTTCCTTTTCATCTCAAGGAATAAGAAGGACATCACTGAACATTGCTGTTTCCCATGACTACCTGAATATTCGAAATATATTACATTAAAGCAAAAATTATGCAATAAGAACAAATTTAAATAATCTGTTAAAATCTTGGGTTGATTTGTCCTGTTGTTATATTTAGCATCATCTATTGAGTAATTAAGTAAGTTTAGGTAAGAATAATTAGGTAATTTTAAAATAAAAGGCTATTTCTTCAGCATACGTGTTGTTCCCATGGCCATTGTTTTATAGGTGATTCGGAAACTTGTATGGTAGACCAAAACAAGCAAAGAAAGTGAAGGTTGATATAAACCAGTTTTTGGGTGAATGCAATATTAATAATAAAGCCCAACAGGTCGGATAATTTGCTAGATTAATTACTAGGATAAGGCTGCGATACCGAACGAATCGAGGGTAAATAAAGTATATATAACAAGAAAAAGCATCAATTGGATTTACGTATTTTAACGATGAACAACGTGACAGGAAAAAGAGTGATCACAATGCATAAAACTTAAAATATTAATATTAACCTTTAAAATATTAATTTAAATTTACTACATATTAACTTCAATTTAATAGAATGCCAATGTTTCCGCGTTTTTTAAAAATTGTTTCAATAACGCTGTTAAAGGAAAACAATGCATAATCGCAGGAAACAGAAAAAAAAATTATCACTATCATTAAGTTAGAGGGGGGGGGACTCTGAACGATATGTAGTTTTTTTAGTTGATGAAAAATTATTATTATTATTATTGTATATTCAGAAAAAAAGAAACAGTAAAATCGATTTTGCTGAAAATTTATATTATGTAAGGCATTATATAAATTATGTCCCCAACATTAATAAAAATTATTCTATTTAAACGAATTTCGATTTAGCGTTTTAGAATCTAATTTAAAGAAAAAATAAGTCCCCCTCCTTCCCAGAACTCTGCAATGAATAGGAACAGTCTTAACCACCCATAAAAAGAATTCCTTGAACATGTGCTTATTTTTAAGATTAATCTTACCATATTACTTATTATACTGTATACATCAGTTTAATAGGAATTCTATAAGATAATTTAAAGTTCTAATTTTATGAACATGGATATGTAACGAATATTTTATAGTTCTTAGTTAGTCTTCCTCCTTATGATTTTCGTTTATAAACTAATTCTCTTTGAAAATTGAATGATTTTTTAGAATAAGGGCGTATATTTCAACTCGCTGTTAGTTGAAGATTTTGTTAGCAGTTCAATGAGTCCTTTTATGGAAGGGGAGGGGGAGAGACTATGCCATCCGTTAAAACTGAGCGCCATTTATCTAAATTATTTAAACTTTTCAAAAAGATTTACTGAATTTTTCACAGTCAGAAATGAATGTTTGATCTTTTCTTACACACGTATTTGGTTTGAGCAAGCAGTCCCAAGTAGATCTATAAAAGTAGTAAAATCAAGGACTTCCATTTTCAAAATTTGCTGCCATTATATATAAAATAAGAATTGAGTCATTATACATATTCATAGATTTTTGTTTCAGAAAAACCTATCTATAATTTACGTGAAGTCAATTAAAAAGATAAATATCGATAACCATATGCACTTGTAACAGTCAGTAAGAAATGCCGAGTCACGTAAGTAACTTTTTAATTTAAAAATAAATTAAACATTTTCGCTATTATTTTTTCAACAACCTAGCGTTTTTATTGTATCAAGTGGCGCTGTTAGAAATGGTTCAAAAGGTCAGTGGCGCTCGTGTCCAAACAAAGCCTTTGGGCCTTGGTGGGATTCCTCCGGAGAAAACGAAATTGTCGCCGCCCCTTCACGCCTTGAAGGATCTTTCTTAAAATTCATAACACAGACAAGTAAACATTCCTCGAGGGTTCCCATGACGTCATCGTTGGGGGAGAGGGTAGAACGTGTTAATTGGGGCGTCACGAGCTGCGAGCTCTATTGGTCAGTTTTGGCCACTTCCTGGTGATGGTGGGCGGACCCAGACGTAGGGTTGTGGGGCCTCATGATCCCGTACCTGTCCAATCCCCCGCAGGACAGAGGTAAGTAAACAATCCTTTCTTTACCGGATTTTCCCTTCACTACCTGTTGCATGTGCTCCGCGTGTTCTTCCAGGGATCGTTACCGCTGGAGCGACGAGAGTTACTGTTCTCCTCGTTTGGTTTGACTCATTAGCAGGTGGGGATAAAGTAAATAATTTACTTACTGAACAGTGATTACATCGCGCTTTAGTGTTCTGGGTAAATCATCCTTTTTACTATGTAGAAAGTATATTTTTAAGAATTATTTAGGAAAATGTTGTAGGAAACGATGGATGATAGATTCAAGTTGTTAGGCTAGAATTATAGAAATAGTTCGCATTCGTAGACGAATCGTTTACGAAAATTTGGAGTCCTGTATACCCCTCCCCCCACCTCAGTATTCTTTTAGAAAGAAAAAAAAGTGCTTTCGACAAACTTGTAATTTTTTATATTTTTTTAATCAATTAATATGTATTTCTTACATTTATTTCCCTCTAAAATCCATCCATTTAAAAAAGAGTAGCTATAAATGTTTTGCAAGGTTTATTTTCTAGAATAATATTTCAGGCGTTTTATCAATTGAATATATTGCCTTTTATTTCATCCGCAGGATGGTATATTTTTGCAGTATTATAATCGTTTTACGTCGATTATATCAGATCCATAGTTGATAAGAATAATAACAATATCCCAATATATGCTGAAAAATAGAAATTAAATATAATGTAATTTTATGCAATTTAGTACGAATGCTGTTTTTATTATGAATTGCTCACTGTATTAAAAATAGATTCGATAAGTATTTAAAAATAAAAGAAGATAAATTTTATGCCCATTCAAATTATATCTTACTCTAATTTACATGTCGATCTAAGTTTTTTTTATTTTAATTATCTACAGCTCTACAAATCCTAAGAATAATACATACAGTTTTAAATGTTAAGATATAGAAGTTAAAAAATTGTTTCTTATTTTATTTTATAATAAGAGAGCAGTTTTAAACTTAATATCATAATAACGTTTTCCAAAATTTTTCAGTTACTTCTATGACGCGTCTTTTAATTTTTAGTAAGAATATTTTTTTTCCACATACTAACTTTGTTTGTTCTTTGGCCTTAATTTATATAATTGCCTTGTTAAAAAGATGATAAAATATTTTATGAAATCTCATAGAGAAAAGGAAAAACAATGGAATTCTTTTTTAATTTAATAAAATTATTATTTTGAATTTAAAAAAAATATTGAAATGCTTTGCATTATTATTATTATTATTGATAGTTTTTTTTATCAATCTAAATTACCAAAAGGATATAAAGTTTAAAATTAGTCAACAAAAAGAGATTGTATTGACTAACAACGCTCATTTACATTTTCCATTGGATATGTATAATTTCTGGAACAACTGCCTGATATTGAAATTTGAATTCAGTACAGTTTGGCAATACTAATGATAATAAAAACACATGCAAATACAAAACAATTAAAAAATTTCCGAATCTGAAAATAAATCTGTTTCATTTCTCGTCAATTAAAATCTAGGTAAAACATAAACTGCATACACTAATGTTTATTCATTGATACATTCTGCGTTAATTTTTTTGGCATTTTTATTTTTGAGAATAATGCTATAATGGACACGGCTTATTTTGTCGTGAGTAATTATAACATTCGTTTTATATTATTGAAATACTTTAGTTCGGAATCGACGTATTCAAAAGCATTTTCAAAAATATTCACGATCACTACATCGTTTAATGTATCAGCTTTGAAATAAGTAAATAAACAATCTTTCCTTTCAGTCAGTGTTATTAATTGATATTTATTGAATTTTTTGCTCCACTTATTAGAAAAAATCTAGAAATCTTTTTTTAAAAAATCCCATTCGATAAGATTCACGTTCTTTTCACTGGAGTAAATCTGTCTGGATCGGTTTAAACGGGCAGCAACACTGCCAAGTCTGGCTTGAAATGTGTTGTACAGTCATAAGCCATTGTTGTGTTATCTGCAGTCGGATTATAAAATCACAATGGATTTTTAAAAAAAACTGATTTGATGGTTAAAAACAAAATTCTGAACAAATGTGAAAGTTTACATAAAATGAGTATGAAGCGGTATTTTGAAGCTTTTTTTTGTAACATTTTGAAAAATCATGAGTGTTTTGTGAGCAAGACTAACTTAATAAATTGTGATTCCGATGGAAAACGAGATTCTTGGAAAAACTATTCAACGAATGCCAATGTTAATAAAGAATCGTTCAACCAATTTAAAAACAAACAGAATTCGAATAATATATAAATCTAAGGTTAATGAATAAGTGACAATAAATAGAACTAAGGATGTTTTTGTTAAAGATAAGTGCTTTCTTCTTTTCAATTAATGCAATAAAAATACAGTTTACAAAACTTCGTTTACAAACGTTCGTTTATTAGTCAGTGAATGCTGTTACAATTCTTAATTCCCAAAGAGATCACATTAAGAGACAGCTACTCCAACTAATGTAAATATAAAAAAATGTACTTTCTAATTAACAAAGAACTTAAAATATTTGTAAATATGCATTGATTCAAAATTTACAACTTCATTTTTGAATTAGAATTAAACGATCTCAAATTATACTTGCTATTTTAGGATATTAATTTTTCTTGTAAATCGATATCTATGCATAATCTTATAAAATATAATCTTTTCTGATGATGCTTGCGAAAGTATATTTGACGATCTCATTTACCAACGAATGTGTGTGCCAGAAATAAAAACTTTAAAAGAAGAAAATTTTAGCAATCTTAAAAGGAAATAAGTTGCCAAAATTCATTTTTCGGTATCATGTGCCAACACAATGTTGTTCAAGGTGAAAAGTTGCTATATCTGCAAAAATAGGAAGGCAACAGTTAAAGAATTGCAATGGAATCTGCAATCTAGCAACAACAAATCCTTTTCGATACTGGATGAGAGATTTTTTTTTCTTAGTTTTAAATACATGTTCATGCGTGTTCACCTCTTTTTCTTTTCTGTAAGGCCATTAATAAAAATCGCATCATGCGATGTTTTTTTTTTAAATTATTATTATTATTTACCCCAAATAAGTAATATCGAAAGTCATGAAGATTCGTTAAAATTCAAACATATGCATAAATTTCAGAAAATAATGGCGACTTTAAAATTTTCATACTTATTCACACTCGAAATTGTATTCGTTTCATCGTATAATGACATATAATTTCAAATGTCAACCTGCTCACAAGACTGTGTCTGCAGTTCTAAAAATTTACCGGAAATTAACGTCGTTTGTCGACATCGGAAAGTATTTTTTAATCGATGAAAATATACAAATTTTGCTGAGTTTCCTTTTGTGTTTAGTCTTCGTCTTCGTATCCTCCGTCCCCTCAACTTTTCTCTACTTCGCACCACCCTTTACTTTTACTTTTTTTCCCGCCAATTATTTTGTAACCATGAAGAAAGAAGTTGAGTGGAGCAAAATTGTCTGATTCAATCACAATTAAATCAACCACTGAAATTAAACTTTGATCCGAAACAGTTGTCGTCACAAGATAAAGAACCGAATTCGATTGATTTGAGTCATTGGCGTAGAAGTTTTCGCCATTACATGCATGTAGAAGTACATATAAACGGATGGCCACCCCTTTCACAGATTTCATTCAGAATTTGATAAAAAAAATCTATATTCAGATTTTATCTTTAATCTTTTTGCATTTTGGACTTATCTACTTCACTTATAATAAATCCTCCAGATAGACAGATGCCATCTGAAGGAATTTCACTAAAAATATAATAAAGATATTCAAATTTGATCGTAATGCCTGCAAATATGGCCATAATCCAAATTTTATGCGTTACGCTTAAAAAAATCAGAGTCATCACTTTTACAAATAGATATAACGTCAGAAATGTGTTTTTCGAATTCAGGGTGTCCTCAAAAGCGGAAGATCTTCAAAATCTTAAATTCGAATTTTTTGACTATACTTCCTCAAAACTTAATATACGAAAAAGTATATATATATATATATATATATATATATATATATATATATGTTTTAAAAGTCGACTTTAAGAATGTTTTTATTTAGATTTCAATTTTCAGACACATTTCTCAAACAACAACAACAAACGAATCCCTTATTTCAAAAAATAAATGATTTGCTATAAACTACTAAAAACCTACAAACACAAAATTCAGAAAGCATTTCCTTTTACGGTGATTTTTTTTTAAATTTTAAAATGAACTACGCACAAATCGGGAACCCGAAGTTTTGCTCTTGATTTTTTTTTTGTATTTATTTCCTGGTTAGGAAATGGTTATGCCATTACTTAAACATAAATTTAGAGAAGAAATAGCAGTTGAACGTGATAAACATTTTGAAATTATTGGCAAATTGTAGAGTTGTTTCATTTTGAAACAAGAATTTGTTATAATAATACTTAACAAACCTTAATTAAAAGCTTTAAAACAACAAGAACATGGTCATTTTGGAACATACCTAGCCATTCTGGGTCTTTGTCAGATGACGAGGAAGATCTTTCCAAATGCCACATCAGTGGTAGGATGTCTAACTTTTGAGAAAATCTTGCTTTTAACCTGTAATTATCTTGTCCAAATAAAATAGGAGCCATAGATAAATTAAATAAATCAAATTTCGTCTTAAAAATTATAATTAAATTTTCAATTAAGTTAAAAAATAACAATTACTGAAATATATTGAACTTTGTTAGCAAAGACATATTTTTACAACAAAGTTTACATAACCTTTCTAATACATTTTTCAACTTTACTGTGATCATTTCATTTTCCAAAAAGTTTCATTATTTTATCACTATCAAAACTGCATTTCTATCACTCTATTGTTTCTATCTCTCCAATGTTTCAAGTCAAATTTTCAATATTTGCATCTGTTGCTTGTCTTGAAGTTTCGATCAGAGCAATACAAAAAACTTCAATATTTTATTTATTACGGTAAATGTCCAAAATTAAGTAATTGTTTAAACTAGTAGTGGAAATGATTTCTAAATTGAAAATAAAACCAAATCTGAAAGGAAATGAACTTAGTTTGTTTGAAAATACGATGCTATACAAGGTGTTTCAAAACAACATATACAAATTTTTGTAAATGATCGAGTGCTTGCAGAATAATAGGAATGGCCTAGAATTACAGGATCAGAAATATTATCATCTCGCGCAAAAGGATGCAAAAAGCAGGAGAAATGAGCCCACAAGTGATTACAACAACTGTTTTATTAAAAAAAGTAAATGTTTAAATATATTAGTGAAATGCTTAAAACCCACAAAAGTGTTTAAAATCACATCACTAAGTAGTTAAATATGCCTGACATCATCGAATCACGAAATTATAAAAGTTCTGAAATATTCTCGACTTAAAGTGTTCACAGAGGGGTCCAATATTATAAGAACTGTTCATAGAGAAAGTAGAGGATTGTGCACCAAATTGCTTTATACACAACCTTTCATTAAAAGAAAACCAACCCGGTCTCTACTATCGGAAATCAACCCGGAAATCTACCTCTTACGATCTTGCTAAAAGCAGTTCCCCGTGGTTCAGGAAACATTGTTGGCGTCGATGGGATCGGAAATAAGACTACTGACAATTACACTACTATCCAAATGTCCCATTTTACTACTGATGAAAGTTGTAACTAGAATATGACGAGGTTCTTATTTCTCTGAAAGCTATTATTGCAGCTATCGTTAGTTTTACGAAAAGATTTAGAGAAAATTCTCTCATAAAAATTTCCGACTTTTCAAGTATGAAATGTCGTTTTATAATTCTAGCCTTATAACGAATACGTATTTATTACTGGTATTTATGCAGAAATTGCAACACCCTCAACAACATGAAAACAACATTTCTGACTTTGCATGACTTTGACTTATCTTTAAGCATTTAACACCTCTTCTGTCTTGGAAGTTTACATATGATTTAGAGAATGATTTATGATTTAGAGAAATAATTTTTAAAAACATCGAACTTTTTATACATAGAATAGAATTTTAAAAAACCCATCTAAATACTTCACCATTTTCATATAGATTGTCATTTCGTTCGTTCAATCTTATAATAATGTATCTTATGCAATTGGAACTGGGGCTCTTTTAATACTTTTCTGAGAGGCGATAGCAAAGATAGCAAAAATGTTCGCGGATCATATAAATCTTAATCTTTTTTATGGCAATCAGTCACGTAGTAAAAATAAGAAAACTCATCTTACGCTATTAAAGGTGGCATTTCCATGATGGATGAAAGGTATTACACCGGGGTGAGGGAATAATTTGACCGTCCTATCTATACATTTAGCTTAAAAAAGCGATAATGTGCTGTACTTCTCTGTTTCGGTGGTATCTTCTAAACTTGAACTGAACGAACTGTATAGAGCTGCCTTATCACTTGACTACTCATTATTTTCTAATCTTGTTTGGCCACAGTTTAAAATGGCGAAAAAAGTTTCAAAATTTTAAAAGGAAATTGAATAATAGAATTATTATAATTATTAAAAAGAAATAAATTAATCTAACTAAAATAAATAAAAATTAACTACTACTTACAATACCCAAGAATTGTAAGCCTGTATTACTGTAGTTAGCACAATAAAAGATGAGAAATTCCCTTCTTAAAAACATATTTCTATAAATATAAATCAGTACTTTAAATGTTTGGTCGGCGAGGTTAATCTGAACTGTTCACTTGAAATAGTCCTGTAATTCCGGCACTTTGGACAAAATACGTAAAACATGCTGGAGGAATATCTAAGAACTTTTTTTTTTGTCTACTTTCAGATGAATTTTTCTGGTCGATTTTTCTTTATTCGATCACAAAACTTGGTCGAACTTATATATTGGAATTTCTCAACTTTAGTTGTTTCTATGAAAACTCTTTCTAAAGAAATATCTTCTTGATTGTCATATTTTGATTCAAAATTCTCATGTGACAAATGCAAATAAGAAAATTAAAACATGTTAAGTGAATGATGATCAATTGTAGTATAATTTTTTTTTGGTATTAAAAAGAGAAAATTATAAGAGGTTTATATTTCGATTTCTGGGACAAATTTAACTATACATATTATAAATTCAAATGAAATTATAGTTAACAGAACATGAATTCGAAAATAATTAAAATTTTACCGAGCAAATTTATAAAAATTTAAAAAAATTTTTAGCACTTTAGATTTCTTACTTCAGTTTTTTCCCTTGAAACCTGTAAATAGTCTAACTTTCTTTAGACTTAACTTTCTGCACTCGGCTTACTCTTATTTCTTCCAAAAGTTTGTGTTATTTACCTAATACTTCATATAGAATGAATTAAAGTCTGCCTGTAGATGCCAAAGAATTTTTCGGAGGGATATAAATTTGATTAAAAACTAGATAAGATATAAAAAGAACGAGTTTAAAAGAATAAAATAAGTTAGGTAAGAAACACAAATAATTTGCTGTTTTGTAAATAAAATAAAAGATGAAGCATATTTATTTTAAAAATTTCTTAATTTTATTGAAAGCATGACTTTTAGAAAGTGTAATTAAAGCTTCAGAAAAGCATGCAATATTTTATAGAAATTTTTAACAAAATATGGTTTTCCAACTAACCACAATTCAAAAATATGAATCCCTTCTATAATGTATTTTATAATTAAGAGGGTCTTTCTTGATCATTTTTGTGATTTCACTTGTGAAAATCAAACAATAATTGCATTAAGGGTCATAGATAGTGAGACATTTTTTTTTTCAAAAACTAAAATTAGATTTTAAAAATTATCTGAAATCATCAATGAACAACTTGTGATTAGAAATAAAGCGATATTAACAACCAAATATAGATTAACCAAATATAAATTAGTGCAAAAATGTAATAAAACTGCAATTTAATTGCGCTGCCAAAATAAAGTTATAACTTTCCTTAATTTTAGTTTTTGTTTCAAAATGTATGCGATTTGTAAAAAAACGGTTGCATATTGCAACTTTGATCCCATCAGCAAAAGATGCAGCGATGTTATTGTTTCAATGTATACTTCATATATTAGAAGGTAAAATAAAGAAATCAATATTTTCAGGGATTACAAATAAAAAATACATAGAAAATATTTGCCACTCTCTTTATATTTGCACACTCATAACTTCTTTCCAACTACTGTCTGCTTAAGCAAAATATGCTCTAACTTCAAATAATAAATAACTTCTTAAGTAAGCAAAATACCTTCTTAAAATTATATGAAGCAAACCGATTCTCAATTTTCGTATTTATAATTTAGTTTGAAAATTGGTTTTTGTCACTTTACTCAGATGAAAGAACCTAATCAAAGTTTAGGAAATATTCTCAGTGATTGATTTCTCCCATTTTTGGAAAACCAAACATGCTTGCAAAAGCGATTCTTGAATTTCGAGAAAATAAAATTCTTATTCTTTTTTCATGGCCAAAATAAAGTTTTTTTCTCGAGTGAAAATTCAGCAAAATTTTTCTATACCCGTAAATTAGTTTCAAACAAATGTTTTAGGGCCTTAAAAGATATACTACAATTCATACTACAATCTTCTTTAAACATTTGTTCTTAACTTGTAGCCAGTTCATTTGAAAATAAGTCTCATTTTCCTTTCAGATGCAATCGGACGTTTACCCTTCCAGTTAACGGAAATGTTCTCTCACCAGGACTACGTTCCCCAGAACTCTCCCCCTTACTACCAGGAATCCAGCCCGCAGGCCTGGTGTCCGGAGCGCGCTGGCCACGGTCCGGTGGCCCGCCGCAACGAGCGGGAGAGAAAACGAGTGCGACTGGTCAATATGGGATTCGCCAAACTGCGGCAGTACATTCCCACGACGGGGAGACCGGGCAAGAGGCTCAGCAAGGTGAGAAAGTGATCTTGCTTCACAAATAAGTGGTTCGGGAGAGGGAGTGGTGGCAAAGTGGTTAATAACGCCTCAGACGTAGTCTTGGAGATAGGAGTACAAAAAATAATGTTTTAATAATATTTTGAATCTGATATGTTAGATGTTATCTTTCTGAGATAGGATGTTGAACTTTTCTTTTCGTGCGATATGTTAATATTACCTGATCTTCTTCCAATTTGATAAGTTCGTTAAAGTACATGGACCTTTGAGATACCGTTTCAAAAGTTCAACTTATTTCTTCATGATTGTAGACAAAAATAACTTGGCAGACGGGGTTTGGAGACAAAAATGTTGAAAACTGATACTTTACTGTCTGTCCTATATATAGATATAAATCTCTTGTTTCACCTTCCTCATGGGCCTGAGTCAAAATGTTGCTCAAAGTAAAATATTTGCGACATGATTAAAGAAAGTTATGTTCTTCTAAAATGGCAAAAATATGGCATCATTATTGGCTGAGAATAATTCTAAATGCCTTCATTAATTACCAACACATTCATTGAGGATTTTTTTTTCTGCATATCCTTATCTGTTACGCTCCCTTTCATTAATTTTTTTTCCTTCCCTTACACCAGAAAAGTACTTACTGTTTAACCGTAAACCTTAATTTATTTAGTTTCATAGTAGTTTATAACCTGGTAGTTTAACATTATGTATTTCAATTTGAATACGATTCGAGGGATGCGAAAAATGCTGTGCATATAACAAATAAAACCTTAAAAAGATAAAGTATTACATTACCTTTGGGTTAGAGAGGATAGTTTGCTTAAACCCTTAGTCCTGAAGGTACCTGCATACCCCGATATATATATATATATATATATATATATATATATATATATATATATACAAATCGCAAAATATACTTTTAAAATGATGTTGAAATATCCCAGCACAGTAACCATCTGGCTGTGTAGTTCTTTAAAATCACTATTCAGAAGCGATATTCGTTAATAAGTTCAAATATTCTTCAAATAGACTGAACTAATACCATAAGTTACACGATAATTATATAAAATAATAAAAAAATCTCTAATCTTAAAAATAAACTAAATTGCGAAAAATGCAGAATACGACAGAAAATGGATTGATTGCCTATCCGCAGAAATCTCGGGATTAGTACCTGGAGGGCGAATACAGGCTTAAGACCATTACTTTAATAAGAATTTTAGAGTTTTTTGTCATTTGAAAAAAAAAAAAGAGCAATAATTATTTTCAGCATCAAATCAGACTATCTACAAAATTTTTCTTGCTGAAACAAGAATAATTGCTAATCTTTTTTTTTGTTACCATTTACTATATAATTCCGATAGATTTGTAATAATTTTTTTAAAAAAAGCCAAAAAAAGAAAAATGAGATTAAGTATGCATAATTAAATTAAATCCTATTAAAAATAATTGTAAGAATGAAATGAACTTTATTTAATTTCGCAAACCTATATTTGAGCAAAAATATCCTAACAATTTTTTTTTGTTGAAAATTAATAAACTTCATTACCAGAAAACATCTGGTAAACAGACATATTAATGATTTTCTTGCGTAGCAAACTGAAACTTTTTAAGAGCAATGATAAAAAAAAATCATATTTAAATTAGCATCAACATGTAATTTTCAGTTTAAAGAAATGTTTTTTCGATTTGATTTCTTTTCGCTATAAAAGTAATCAAATTGTGCTCGAAATTCATAGTTTTGTGAATACTGCTCTAAAAATATGTTTACAGTTTTGAAAAAAAGCATTTAATTTTAGGTATGTTTGGAAATCTGATATGGATTTGTTAAATAGTATTTAGAGAAGAAAGAACAAAAATATCTACTTTCAGTGAAAGTTGTTTAGAAGAAGTTTCAATGAGTTCATTTGCGACGTTTTAGATACCGAGGAAGATCATAATGCGATTTTTAATGTACACGACTCGTTTGTTTGATGATTGGCTTTATTATTTTCTTACGTAAAGATCAATTTTTGCTAAGAAGCTACAAGTTAGTGCTAAAACATGAAACGGTAAAAGTAGTTATAGTCAGGTTTAAAAAAAAGTGCCAAACGGATAAATTCCCACGATAATAAATATCTAATATGATGTAAGGTACTTAATTCTTATTTGTTATCATTTGTAAAATTGAGATAGTTTAAATAATATTTTCTTTGCATTTTCCTATATCTGGCTCAGTATACGTATCATGGGCTCTTAACCTTTAAATCACCTAATCATTTAATGCAAATTGAAATGAAAGGTTGGCATTAAATATGTTTCTGGAAAGTCATTTCTTCACCCAATATTATAAATCCTGTTTTTAGTGCACAAAATTTGTTTTCTTTAAAAAAACTTTATAGTAATAAAGTTTTATCTTTATTCCCAAGATATTTGTAAACCATTGAAGTTTATTAAAAGGAGGTGCATTAAATGTGGCCAATAACCAATTCTCATTCTTTAAGGATATCTATACCATATGATATATTTATGATATCATATACCATAGAAGTTTAAATATAAAGAACTATACTTATTGACACAAATATCATAAAATATACTTCGAAAAATTTCAGTTTCTTCATTTTTACATAGACACTCGGTCCTATTAGCCACATTCTGCAAAATATTCTTGACGCGCTGACATTTTAAAGAAAAATTGTTCCATACTTCTGTTAAAATTCTATGTGTCATACCCGTTATAACTCAACTCAACAGGGAATAATCAAATTATGATTTGTTTTGTATTACAGTTAGATGCAAAAATCTTCAATTTAAGTGTTCCTTGTATTACTACCGTTGCCATTATTGAACCTTTTTCACAAATTGGTGTCTGTGACAGGACGGGGCAATTCTTCCATCTCGTTGAAATAACCTTCCAGCTTTAATATTTAAAATATTAAATATCCGCATCAATTCGATTTTAGTTACATTAACGTTTTTACAGTGATTTCAAATTCTTTCAACAATTTTATAAATAATCGCCTGAGTTGTGTTCTTTCCCATTTTAAAGAATCCATAGATCCTGTCGGGTGCGACAGTTTTAGCTCCTCTCAAAATCTAGAAAATTAAAAAGACCCTTTTCCAAATATTATTTATAGAGACCTGTATAAAAGCTATTCCATTTTAAATTCTAAATGAGAAATAATGACAGCTCTCTTAGTAGTTAGCTGTACTTGAAACTGTCGGAAATAATTGTTAATGAAAATTTGCGATGCTCCTTTAGTTTGAAAAATTCTTTCTGCACGGAAAATATCGTTGCATCTATATTTCGTTCTTTCTATCCAGATCTACTCATGAATGATTCTTTGACATTTTCATTTGCCCTTTTCCTTTATCTCGAGTTATTACCAAAACTACTTAATTTAATTTTTTTTGCATTATTTTTTGCTTAATTGTTGATTCTTAACTTAAAAGTGGATATAATCTACTCATTCTTTATAAACCTGTTAGCTATTGCTTTTGTAATAATCTTAGAAATTTGATTTATTATTGTCATCGTACTGCGTAAATTTTTATTAGATGATTTTAATTTAGTTCCCCTGCCTATTGAAATTTCCTTTCCTGTAAAATAGCCAAAATATAGACTTGTTAGAAAGTAATCTTCATGCATTTTAATGATATGTAAGTTACATGGATTATTGTAATAATTGTTACATCAGTGAATTTTTTTAATGTTTTGCGAAAACTTTGGCACCCGATAAGTTTGTAGCAAGAGTAAACTCATCATTTACAAGTTCCACTTATCCAATAACATCAGAAACTTAATTTAATTCCTAGAGATGTAAGGAAGGAAATTTTATTCTGCATTGAATTTTCTATGCTTAGCTAATCCATTATCTGCGGAATTTTAAAATCCAAATCAATTTATATTTTGACTCAAATCAGAGATTTGGAGAATTAATAGCTTTAGACTGAGAATTGGAATAATAAATAAACCAGAGGAGTGTTTTATTCACTACTTCCTGTTCTCAAAAAATGTCTTGTTTCATGTTTAGCTTTCCAGTATAATGAATAAAATCGTGACGGACTTTTGAATTTTCTTTCTTCAAGTAAGTTTTCTAAATGTTATATCTGTAATTTGAATGCAAAACCGCATTTTTAAATCAACATCATTTAAGTTTTATGTAGCTTATTGCGTCTCTGTATTATCAGCATGACATGATCTTGACTGAAAACACTGGCTAGCGGTTTTTTTCCGGGTTAGATTTGATCAAAAATTTGAAGCCAATCTACAGTTTGATTAAAAAAAGCACAAATCAAATTTTTGTCATCAAGAATTTTTTGTGTTTTGATTATCATATTTATGGACAGACAAACATAATTCCAGATTTTGCTTATCCAGATTATGAGAAGTATAATATACATAATGGAATATCCATCCAAATATTTAAACCGAATGTTTTGAAGATTTAAAACCTTATTTTTGTCTATTTTGGATACGTGAGGCCAAAAAAATTATAAATTTACTTTAGTACTAAAATAATATACATTTAATTAATAATGAATAATAAATAATATTTAAAATTGGAAAAAGGAAATATTTTTGTACTATTAAATTCAATTTATCAATATTGTTTTAAATTAGGAAGATAACAATAAATACTTCTAAGTTTTGCCATATTAATCAGTTTTAATTAGAAAATTAGCGAGAATGGTCTCTCCGAAATTCTCTCGTATATTCTCTAATCAACTTATCATGCCAGAGAACGCTTGACATAGTAATGACTTACAATAGTTACAGAATATTAACTTTTGGTGTGAATTTAGTATTTTTTTCTGAATTTATCCTGTCATCTTTGACGAGCGACACATACTACGAATTAATAAAATCCGTAGTACTGCACTTAAAATCATAAAATTTCATCTGAATTTGATATATTTAAATCGTTGAGTTTTTGAATTTTCGCGTTTACATATTTCTGAAAATGCAGCCCTATAGTCTACCGATAGTTGAATTTGTCTCAAAATATGACTGGCGCGTACGCAATGAATGTTAAATTTGGTTGTCGAATTTTATCTATCCAGCTTTCTTCGTTTTGTTATTATCATGTTAACTTATATTAGAATAGCCGGATAGACATATTTTCTCTGAACAGGTTTTACTTAAAATTGTATGGAAATCTACAATTTCGGTTTACAGATCATATAAAAAATTTCAGCCGTTTAGTTCAAAGCGTTTGTGAGCTTTGTTATGACACACAGACGGACATTTTCCAAAATTGTGGTTTTCGTACTCAGAAGGACAAAAACCTGGACATTTGTCAAAATCTGGAATTCGAATTTTCTGCAAATTATTATACTTTCTCTTATACTACATATAAAGAGAAAGTATAAAATAATTTTACTTTAACAGTAATTTATTCCGCGACCAGCCCGATATTAAAACAACACAGTAGTCATTCATCACAGAACCGTGCGCTTATAACATGATATTACTTATATCATGGTGATAAATTGTTTCATAACAGGAATAGAAAGACATATCTCATCCATTTGATTAATCGCTTCTTGCGGTTAAAGATATGACAAAAGATGCAATAGAGAGTTACGTAATTGATATTTTTATACATGCATAGTTATCTTCACACATCTACATACGTCTTGAAAAAGTATAATATAAAAAAATATTAATAACACCTCCATTGCCGCATTTTAATGGTTTAGCCCTTCCACCAGTACCTTCTGAAAGAAAAGAAAAATACTTTATTTATTATATCTGCATGTAGATCTGGATATGATGACTCAGAACTGTAGCTAACTAGATGATTTAAACTTGGCTCATGGCCCTTAAACTGAATTAAAAATCCGATTGAAATTTCGGACCGAATCTATCACCGGAAAAAGTATTTTCCTCTCTATAAATACTGTAAAACTATATATAAAAGGCCGTCTTTTCAGGGATTTATTAAATATGCATCAGAATATTCATACTGAATAGAAACTACACATTTTAAATGATTACATTTTTTGGTGGGCGTTGCTTACTTACCATAAAACAAATTTATTTATTTACCAAATAAAATATCAAATTATTGCATAAAATAAATAATTGGTGGAATTAGGAAATGATTATAATAAATTAATAATTCCACAATTTCATTTCATGTTAGTTATAATATAGTAATGATGCAGGTAGATATACAATACGTTAGGAGTTCAAAGAAATAACTAATTGATGAGATATTTAAAAATAATACAATCATTATTTAAAGACACAATGCATTTATTACAGCACTAGTTACTAAATTAGAATCTTGAATTAAAATTATTCTGAGCAAAAATTTTTTTGTCGATACATTGCGTTTTTTAAAGAAGATAAATTCTTTTTTGAATTCGTGGTTTTGGTGTCTTTGGAATTAGGAGCTTTAATTTAAATCTCCTCTACATCGCATTAGAGTAGACCTACATACAACCAAGAAAAATCATATCAGTTATTTTTCACTTTAAAGGGGCGTAGATTGTTATTCCTCCAAGTAATTTATTGAATTATGGAATAATAGTTAATAGAGGATTTAACTGATTTGCTCAGTTATTTTATGATCGAACTACATATTCTCTAAAATGAAGGATTTTATACTTCTTATTATAACATATGTGTATTTAAATATTGTATTAATTTATAATTATATTAGTACTATGTTGAGTGGAAACATTCAACTCATTCATTATGTCTTTTATAGGAATTATAATCCGGAAAAACCTTTTCAATATTTCTTAAAATCACACAAATATTAAAATCCATATAAAATGTTAAACGTTCAAATACCAGATGTAGGAGGCATAGATTTAAATACATCTGTTATCATTCTATCTGTACAGACAAGGCGTTACCTTTTATCTACCTTTAAGTAGGTGACTTATCACCTTTGGATTACGACCTGTCAAGATATGCAAGAATAAAGTATTCTCATTTCGTCTAGTAGTCATGAATGAAGACGATTCGGTTTATCTATGAAGTGTTTGGAGAATCCATTATCAAGCTTGTTTTTTCCCCCTCGTTGTCTTAAACATCAAATAAAAATGGAAAAAAAAGTTATTTAGAACAAAACTATTTGAAGCAGATATTCTGAATTCCTGCCTTGTAGCTTTAGATATTGCGATACTGAAAGTAAAAATGTTAAAAAACAGGGCCGATGTCACTTAGTTGATTTTTCCTTATACAAGCCTAAAAATTTTTTAAAAAAAGGAAATTAAAAATTTTAAAAAAGAATAACAGCACATATTTTTGCAAATGAAAAAGCACCACTCTTTATTGAGGATAAATCAAAGTTTAAAAAAGTTTTTTCAAGCGCAAACTGATACCCCCCCCCCCTCGTGACGAGATTAAAAGCATAGCTTTACAATTCGGCCCAATTAATATTTAGTTTTTTTGGTTTAGAGACGTAAATAGTGTTCACATTTTGGATGTGCTCTATCAATAGTAGAGCTCGAATTTGATAGAAAAGAACAAATATTCAATCAGAACCATTCTAAATTTATTCCTCTACCTTATTATTAATATTATTCTGAGTTACAACAGTTTCATACGCTCTATAAACAATCCAAGATTTTTTTTAAAAAAAATTCCATATAGACATACAATGATAGTGATAAAGGTACATATAAACTTTTGCATACCTAACTTATTTTATTTTAAAGCCATCATATTTACATACACGCAAACGAGCAAGCAAACAGCCGCCTATTGATAATCAGAACTATCATTGTGTAGAAACAATATGCCAAATTTTATTCATATGTTTTATTCTTTAGAATTACCGCATTTATTGGCAAAACAGAGTTCCAAGTCAAATTTCTTTTTTTTTTAAATTTTGAATGTAAACATCATGACATTTTTATAAACAAAGGCTGCAAAATTTAAAAATTTATCAAAATATCGTAGTAATTTTTCTTCGTACACTTTCTTGTACATTTATAAAATATGAACATTCAATTACATTTTATCAAAAATGAAAAGAAGAACAAAACCGAGATTGTTTCAACTGGTTCAGAGCATTTGGTCGTTTAAAGAAAACAAAAATTTAAGGAAATATGCAGTTTCAGTTCCAAATTCAGAAAAATTTAGAAGCATTCTTTCGTTAAAATCATTGTAATCAGAATGATTCCTAGAATTTTAAATCCTTTTTATAGTTCAGGACAAATTAATGCAAAGAGGATGTATGAGCACATAAAAGAACAAAGTAGTCTACATAATTTATCAATGAAATCACTGAATTTACAAACAATTATTTCAGGTGTAAACTTTGGATCAGCGAATTCGTTAGACTTTCTTAAGCCAGATTTCGATTCGTAGAATTTTTGTTTCAAAGTATATTAAGATTAGTTCAAGTAGTATTAAATGATGAGGGAAGTAACTTTATTTTCTCAACTCGCAGAAAATATTTGAATCTTTTAAAACCAAATATAAAGGAATAATATTAAAAAAAAGTATGATCTTTCCGCATGAGTCAAAACATTCCTTATAATGGACAATCAAAGTGTCTTTCATTTTTATGTTATGGAATCAAATATCTTCAATAAATCCATGTAATATAATCTTCAATCGTCTAAAATTGCTCTTAATTTTTTGATGATTGTCACTATGACTTCCTTACATGGTAATTTTTTTTCAGCAGCAACTTTGGAAGCATTATTCCAAAAAATTCAATTTTTACGATATCTCCAAATAGAAAACCTATTTAATTAATGAAGCCTATTTAATATGCTCTATTTTTCCTAATTTATGATTTATTTTTTAATATTAATATTTATTTTTACAGCAATGATAAAGGGGACTTAATAGATATATTCTCTGACACGTGTGATTAAACGAATTCCTAAAAAAATACATGATATTTTTCTTGACAAAGAGTGGTAACGAACAAAAATATAAATACAATAATTAAGAATGAAAACAATTTTCATTTTCGTATTGAATGAGATACATACATTTTAAAACGGTCTTTGTAAGGAAGCTGTATTTTATGAATATTTTAGCAGAATAAGAACGAAACAAGCAATATAAAAAAATTAATTCAATTCCTACTTAGGTCAACTAAATTTTTTATATTTTTGTTACTTTTTATTAAATAATTACAATTAGTATAAATATGTATGTACATATGACAGAATAACAATATTAAGTGGCAAAATAGAAAGCGAAATTCCTTTCGATTTTTCTCTTCTCCATCTCGGCACGTAGCTCAATCTTAAGGTTATGTAGAAGTGAGCAACAAGTGATGACAAAGATTTTGAGAGAAATCAGAATTGAACATTAAACTTAAAATTTCTTTTTTTGAGAAATCTCCTTTATTTTAACTTATAAGCCACAACTGCTAACTGATTCTTCAAAATTCTTTGGATAAAATGCATACTCAAAGCAAAAATTTTCAAAAAATTATCAAATAATTATTAATTTTTACTAGAATTGAACTCGCATTCTTCACCGTCAAGTGAAAAATACTGAAATCTTCACATTTTGCCGATTGAGCTACTATTTTTCATTACAAATTAAAGTACCAAAATTGATTAAATTTAATGAATTAATTAATATTTGAAAAAACTGTATTAACATCGAGTGTCATCCACAACAAGTTTAAAGTAATATATTTAAATTCGAGTGGATGAATAAAAAGTATTTTATTAACGATTGAAAATTTGAACAAGATATGTATAGGGAGTGAGTAAACGAGTAGTATAAATTGGAAAAAAAAAGTCTTTATGGCATAATGAAATACTAAGTTACTTACTAGAACTTGGGGTAGTGCATAGTGTCTATTTTGTAGAAGCATTTGTTTTAATGGGAAACGATATTTTTTTATACCCTTGTCGAGGACGATGCCGCCTGTGATAATGAAGTGAATAAGGAATCTAGGAAAGTGCGTCATGTGTAGCAATGATGAATCGTCCATATTCAACTTCTGTAAGCAAATCATCATCAACCAGGAACCATCATCCATTTATTTCTTCACCGTGAATATTTCCGCACCTTTCACAGAAACTCCACATCCAACTCCAACGAATCATTCATCGGATTTTGCCCGTAAACTTCATATTTTTCTGTAAATTTCAATTGGGGGAGGTGGGAGTTCTATCGTTGGGTGGGGGTGGGGTCCTATTGGGCTGCAGAACGTAATTCGCATTCAACTTTTGAAGCATTTTAAACGTTTAAATCGATGCTTTCATTATTCAAAGATCTACAAATAACTTCAATGGTTTGCTAATGAGTCACCTGCGTTGATGCGTATTTGTCAAATCACGAAAAAGGCAGTTCATTGGCAAATATTGAAACCGTTTAAAACAGTTTCTGGATGCCCTTTGTACTTCTATTCATTGGTGAATTTGACCCAAAATGCAAATAGTTTACATAAATTTGTAAATAGAAGAAAAATCCCTTATCTCCCTTCTTATCAATTAGTATTTTAATATACCCTGATGATGTATCAGCTGACATTCTAATTAAAATTATTTAATGGCTCTACAATTTGTAACTTTTACGAGACCAGAATAATATAACTTATAATAAAAGGTCGAAGACATTTTTAGACCATTAAGATAGTAATTTTGCATATTTCGTCCAGAAAAAAGCAAATATCTTTTTACCTAAAAGGACAGATGGTATTTTGCAACTTCTTGGTATCTTAAACTGTATATTTAAGTCTCAAATCCTATTTAGCTGCAATATTTTTTCTTGGTAAACACCTTTGTAACTTTTAAAAGCCAAGACTTAATAAATTCTTAGTGTTTCTGGATACATACGAATAAGCTTAGCGAGAAAACGAAGCGCTTACGGATCTGATTCGAAATTTGAAATGGATCACCAATTTTTAGAATAAAGTCAAATGATAAATTCCATTGTTTCAGATTACTATAGTGGTGAATTTTCGCGCTATCAGATAGACAAACATAATCCTATGAATGATAGTTCTGGATTCAAGGAGATTTCAAGCGTGGAATTTCTCAGAACCGAATTATTTTGAAGAGAACAGCATTTCTTTTTATACCATGTAAAAAAAAGATAAAATAAGAACAATCAAGGTGTGAAAATATTTTGTTTGATGGAGTCAAAGGAACTTAATTTTCAATTCGTTAAGGTGGAAGAGAAATAAAAATATAAGAAATTTATTATCAAAACAATCATAATTTGCTACATTTTATAATATTATAGATTAAATTATTGTTAAAATGACTAAATTCTATCTTTAACAACCATCATTTGTTTAGTTACTGTCATAAAATTTTAATCAAAGAAATTTTAACTTATTATTACAAAGCGATTATACCAAATCACACATGATAGATTCAAATATAATAAAAAACCAAATTTTTTAGCTGAAAAATTCTTTTTATGCCTTAATGTTGTCAACATGCGAATTCTAACATGAATTACGAATGCTGCGAATAAAACCTCGCAATAAGATCACTTGGCATTTCTCTGTTATTGACGGAGACATTAAATTTGATAGATGGCGATCGTGCACATGAAATCACTGTCTTTAAATCTATGTCAGGTTTGAACTCGAAAGCCTTTAAAAGTGATAAATGATCGAATTACCGATCAGTAATCGGGCTTTTATAACCATGTCAACTATTAATCAAATAAAAGTTTTCACACTTCTGAAACTGGTATTTACCAACAGAATGCATCGCCATAAAAAGAAAGTTCTTTTTTTTAAGGAAAACATTTATATATCGAGCCATTTTATTTCTGAAAATCATTAACAAAGAACATCATAAAGTTCATGATTCTTTAAGCATCCGAAAATCAAATGACTAGAACCAAATAGAAATAAGCATCATAATTTATTTATCTTGCCACCTGTATTATAAATATATTCAAAATTCTTTGTCATTTGTCAAAGCTGCAACTCAATTTTCTTGTAGTTTTAGTATTTCAATGCTAATACTATATATTTATGGACAGTTTAGAAGGATTCTATTAGAAATAATGTTGCATCAAGAGTGGTACGAAAAGAAATATATCATTAATTTTTTTTTCAAATTCCCTTTTAACACTATTTGTGGCTTTATTAAATTTAATTGTTTTTTATCTTGCTTTGTTAAAAAAATTTATAATTTGATTTTTTAAGACATAAATCTTGACTTATAAATTTAGCTCATACCTCAAAATAATGATTAACTAAAGCTCTCTTGAATTCATTATGATTTTTGGTGAAAATTCTGTTGAATGTATTTCTATTTTGTTATATAAATTAAGCCAATATCCTGAAGTTTTCAGTAACTTTTTTGAAATAAATCTTCAATTCAAAATGTGAGTTAAAAATCAAGTTTTCTTGTTTTACAGTGTAATCATCTTTGGGTAACAAGTTTATGAATTTTAACAAAGAATAACTTTACAGTGTCAGAGAAAAGAGTTATCTTCTGGAAGATGAATAAAAACTCGTTAAACTCTTTACTAACGAAAATACTCTTAATTCATGTTATAAAACATTGCTATATTTATATCTGCAATTTAGTCATAGTAATACTTAAATTTAAAACACCACTTGTAGGAGCGTATTTATTTTCTAACAGCAGGGGATTTTTCTATATAGATTGGGATAACAGTGCATGCCTAAAATCTGATAGTATCTGAAATTTACTAGTTTCTTGAAATTTTGCAATCGATCTTATAATACAGCTTTAGAATACTTTACAAATGTTTTAGTGAATTTCCTATTCCTTATACAAAAAGAAATAAATCGTTTCAAAAATAGCATCGTTTGAATTTACAGAAAATAAATTATGATTTTGAAGAATTGAAAGAGCTTTCGAAAATGATAACTCAAAATGATGCAAAAGGTTAAAGATATAAGCAATTAATCAAATTTTTCTAAATTTTTAGGTTTTTGAAAAATTAATCTTTAATTTACATTTGTTGTTTATTGTATCGTTTCTTTATAGTACAATTTATCATAACAATGAAATACTTTTACTTGAAAATAAGGTAATTATTAACAGATAATTATATATCCTTTTCAAAATGTTACTATCCTAGTCATTTTCTTCCATGTTATATACGTTGAAAAATTGAATAAAATCACATATTCAAACAATTGCTAAAATAAAAAATAAAGCTAAAATAAAACATTATCATATTGATTAATTATAAAGTTTATTGAAATGGGAAACTAGCAATTATGAGATCAACAATTGAAAGAAGGGCCTTTCAATGTGTACGAAGGGTTATTCTACTAGGATTGCAAAACTCTTGAATCCTCCACTGGTGAACAACATAAAAAAAGCCAAAAACAAGTTGGTATAAATTTAAAAACATGATTTAACGACAATATTTATAAGTTCAGATTAAATTTGGGGCTAATTCCTTCAATTGATTGATTGTCATATATCTATTCGAAAGTGTGTGAACACGTTAATTTAAAATTCTTGGTTCCATAGACTAGCGAGAGAAATTCGTATCTTCTAAACTACAAATCGAAGCACAGAATCAACATATTGTTAAAGTAAATGAGAAAGACGTGTAAGAGGTATCAAAAAATATAATTGATAAGCAAAGGCATGTTATTGACATTTGCATCGTTTAAGAGAGGAAAGAAATTGTTTTAAAAGCTAAAATCACATGTAATAAAATTTATCTATTAGTGCATACACTTTAGGGTGAAAGTAGCATCAAAGTAAGGTATGAAAAATCATGTTTTATTTAAAAGAACTTACTTAAATATATACATTCATCGCAACAAAACTAATTAAAAAGCATGTTATAATAATTTCCAATTTTATCTTTGCATTTTCTTTGTGAATATTCTAGTTTAGTTTCATGTTGCTATAGCAGTACTTACTAAAAGGAATTTGAACTTAAATTTTTTAATACTCCTTTATTAGAAAAAGAGCATTTCTTAACATTTTACTAATGATTAAAATAAATTAAATAACATTCAATGCATTTTTAATACAGTATAACAATTTTGTTTAAATTTTTCTGTAACAGCTATGTGAAATAATTTAATTATTTAGATGATATTACACATTCTATTTCATAATAATACAAAAAATATATATAGGAAAGACATATCTTAAAATTAAGTTTCAAGGTTTCTGTTTAAAAGCAATCTTTTTTTTTACAAAGGGTAATTCAGATTGACTGCACAGTTAAATTGGTAGTTCATTTTTAATCAGTTAACTCAATTTGGTTTTGAAGTAACATGATTATTTCGGAGCTGATCCTATAGTTCTGAATTTTTATCAAATGACGAGAACAAATCCTCATTCGAGTTTCCTGTATCTAGTTTCCATGCCAGCAGAGTGACGTTTGAATTTCGAATCAGCCTTAATACTTTCAGATACAACAGATCTTTAGTGAATCGAAACCTTTGGTATTCGAACCTAAAACGATTCAATTGTTTCGAACTAACTTAAAGACTACTTATTCAAAATTGTGAGGTTCATTCTGCCTCATAATTTTGAAAGGTGTTCAGATGATTTAGTCGACACCTGAATCGACATCCAAAACACCAAGCTTTGATTTGACGAGATTTACTTACTTATCCACTTATAGAGAGTTCCCCAAGGAAGAAAGGATCCTAATTGTTTGCTTAATTAAATTGTTTTGAATCTAAATAAAACTAAAGGTTATTAGTTTGCTTGAATAAATTTATTCTTGTACGCCAATTATAATTATTTTGCGACTCTGTTCTCCAGAAAAGTTATTTTCGTACACTTTTTTTTCGGTTACTTTAAGATATGTAGCAATGCACATTATGTTATCCGAGAGCTTATAACCTTTCACACGCAATTAACTCAGATTGTCGTTGACTGTAGTTTCCAATAACATTCCAGGACATCATATTTCTATTGCGTTTGATTCTCACATCATTTGAAAAGAATGTACATCTCTTATAGGTTGAGACCCTGAGATCGGCCATCGATTACATACGGCAACTGCGACAGATCCTCCGACAACCCCCGGAGCCTTCCTACTACTATCCGCCTCAGCAGAGGCTTCCTCAGGACATGGGCTACAGGTGCGACTTCGGATGCCCCTGCAATGATGGGATACCCGAGTACATGTTCGAAGACAGTACGGAAATAATTCTGCCCTATGCGCCTCAGGATACGTACGTCATGTAGAAAGTAAGTAAACTGCTTTTTGAAAATCTGATTTCCGGCATGGCCTAATGTCTTTGTTCCCACGATTTTGTCCGCCATTGATCTTGGATTAATACTGACGCATAGCGAGGCTGAAGAACTTTCTACTTTATTTTATCCGAAATGTTGATATATTTGAATAATCAGCGGAAATGGTCTTTTCGAAATTTTCTCGTATTCTCTTTAACAAATGCATTTGTATACTATTAGCTGTTTGCCATTGGTTATGCCTCAATCATTGTGCAAGAGCGTAATAATAATAATAATCCTTGGCTATTTTTTACATTTGTTTCGACCAAGAACTGGAACGTGGTACCGGAAAAGAAAATATGTATTTTGGACCCCTATTTTTTCTACCGATTGGAAACAAAATTAAACGGCTGCAGTTGAAATCGCACGATACTAAATTTTATACATTCAAGTCATTGCGTTTTTGAATTATCGCGCATTTTTTTTGGAAGGCACAGAAAGAAATATTCATGTTTACATTTTAGATGCTAAAGCTGTGAAACAAATTTAATTTACCTAGCTCCTATGTTTTTGAATTATTCCGTCAATATTCAAGTGGAAAAAAACACGGACCGACCCACATTTAACCTTCTGATAGATTTGGTTCCAAATGTGAAACATATCACCATTTTAGATGTTAAATCCCCATACCATATTTCACCCATCTAGCAGTAATGTCTTTTTATAGTTATTGTATTAAATCATATTTTATCAATTATACAGTCTTTCTGTGAATGGATTTTGTTTAAAATGCGAAGGACATCTACAAATTGGTTGTAAAGACCATAAATCAAATTTCAACCATCTAGTTTAATTTTGGAGTTCACAACAAAACTGACACGAAAAGCTAGATATGACTCCAAAAAAGATTTATCAGACTCTTGGAGTTATGAAGAGTAGAGATTCGTCAAAGTCTCGATCTCGTATTCCTTAACGATTACTATTCTTCCTGTTTATATACTACATACACACGAGAAAAAAAATAACAGTAGAATTACTAATGAATAGATTTTAATTTTTTCATTTAATTCCACATGGAATTTGACTTTTCTTAATTCTTTTCATTCTATAATTGAAACGAATAATATTGTCATAAAAAATCAATCACCATTAAAAAATATTTTTCATCCACATTATAAACCAAAAGAAATATCCTATTCTATTTGGCCACATTAAAGGTATTTATAGCGTTTATAGCAATTTTCAGGTATTTTATTATAAACGGTATTTTTTTGAGAACTATATTTTTCATTGCATCCAATTACATTCCTTAAGTGAAAAAAAGAAGAAATAGCAATGCATATATTATTTGTTGACTATTTTGACGAAAAGCTCTAAAACTGACATTTATATACAGACTACATATTAAAATGACCATTTATCATCTTATTATTAGAAATCAAACTTTAATTCAATAAGAATGATTTTATTATTTGAATATTTTATTTATTTATTTCTATTTTATATTGTCCACATGACCCTAGACATCAGGTTTAATGTATATTAGGCTCTTATACATGATGTGGATGTAGTAGAATCAGATTTTAAACCTGGGATCTCAGAGCTTAGCGCGACCTCTTCTGTCTTAAAAGTAGACCATTCTTTTTCCTAATATCCGAAAAGATATGCACTTGCTAAGACTAACAAATATTAAAAATAAATCAATCCAAGAATAAAAAGATAGCATCTAAAATGAAAAGAAACCCGCACTGTTTCATTTTGATTTGTTGAACCATTATATGCTGATTTTTACAAGTAATGAATATTTTCTTCCTCTATTACTCAGAGAAACTACATCTTTTAAAATATTCTATCTTGAAAGAGAGTTTCTCTTTAACTGCTGTGAGTGTATGTTCTTATAAATGTTTAAGATAAACAATGGTGCTACGAATCGAAGTCAATTCTAAGTCACGTGACATGGATGAAGTGTGCCGCGCCTATTTAATTTCAAAATTCATCGCACGTCTTGTAGTAACAAAAATACGCGTGTCGTCACATTTCACCGCACGGCAACGAATCCTTTTATAACGCGTCATATCCCCCCGTAAGATATTATCTGCCGATTTTCTGGCTTTTGCTTTATTTCACGCTCGATTTCTTTGCAATGATTCTGAAATTTTCTTGAATTTTTTTTAAAGAATAATACTTTTGGAAATTCCTATGCTAGACAAAGTACATTTGAAAGAGATTAAATCCTTACATCTGTCGTAACATATACGTTTAAAGCATATTTTTTCCATTTTTATATAAATAAAAAAATTGGAGTTTAAAGCTGTCTAATTTTATGCCAGAACATCAAAAATCATCAATTACATAAAATGTTATAAGTTTAATAAAGTGCACTGCTATAGAATTGACAAATTTAGAAATCTCAATACTGCGTTGTATGCTAAAGAATGTTCAAGCTTTTATATGATTTAAATTTTTTATCAAATATTTATATCCTAATTAACTTCTCTGAGACATCAATTAAGTTTTTATGTAGCTGGATCTTGAAGTTTTTAACGAACTTCAATCTCAAAAAAAAAAAAAAAAAAAAAACTAATTGATTTTTAAAGTCGGCTTGTAATAAATTAAATAATAAACACTAAAACATCATATATAATATGAAATGTTATATTTAAGCTATAGTTTAAATTCAATAAATAACCCGGTTAATATTGCTGGAAAAATATCAAAATTTCAGTTTCTTATCGGCATTCAAAATGAAAATTATAATTAAAAATTTTCACTTTTTACGTCAGTGGTGCTATTTACATTGCTTTCTTATTTTGTTTATTTTGTATTACGGCAAAGTATCAAGAATTTTTTTAAAAAAAAATTGGAAGATTTTTAGTTTTATAGTCTATATTTGTGTATTACAGTTTGGGTATCAGATAAATTTGAGTATTACGCCTATATGTCTATTGATTCTGAAATGCTCTGTAAAATTGAATGAATAATCTATTAGTATATGCTAGCACTAAATGCAATACTATATGTTGTTCTTTTTGCTAAGCATATTATAATTTTAATGAAAATCGAAATGTGCACCAAGTTTTTAGGAATTAAAAAATAATAATACATATGCATTTAATATATTTTAATATTTCAGCTTAACAGATTCACAATTCACTCAAAATGGAATTCATTTAAAAATGGAAGTGATAAATGTATTTAATATTATCAACAGGATATCTTGATTTGAAAATTAAAAATAAAGGTTTTTTCAATTTAGCTTTGAAGTATCTAAAAATGGTTTTAAGGCGAATTTAAAGTATGCTATCGTCTTTTTACAGTTAAGTATACTAATCTTTAATTGAAAAAAACTATTTTTATCGCTTTGAGAGACACTAAAAATGAATCTAGGATAATATATTACTTTCTTTTTTACCAAATAATAATAAAATGACTTGAATAATTGCAAACAGTTATTACTTTAAATTCAAAACTTTAATTCTGCCATGCAATTTTATTTTTTAAAACACTACGATTTACAATTTTTTTAAAGTTTTCTTCTAAAGAGATGGCTTTTTATTTTTAATATAAATAACGATAAAACATAACTTAAAATCATTTATAAAACATAACAAATGTAACATTTGAATTTAAGACAACACATTTTAAAACTATTTTTTAAAAATGTAATTTTAATAAAATAGCACTCGACATTTTTTTTTGTCTATTTAGATATAAAAAATATTTCCTTAGTCAATGCTCAGTAAAATGTAAAAAATGCATGAATACTTATTTATCTTTGATATAATTATAAATTATGGGATTACAAATTTTTTAATTATAAATTTCGGGAAAATAATTACGGATTTATTGATTTTAACAATAATTATTCACACAAGAAAGTATTGTCCCTTTCTGAAATGTTAATATCAAATAAAAGTAAAAATATTATTATTTTATTATTATTGTTTTCACAGTTACTTTTTATATTTCTAGTAATTTGCAAAGTTTAAGCGTTCAAATTAAAAAAAATTGTTGTAATTTGCTAAAAGAAACGAAGCAATAATCGCTTTAACCCATGACTTACCACATTATTTTACCATCAATTTCTCAACCATTAGTTAAATTTTGGTTCAAAATAAACCCAGGAGGAAAAAAACTTTTTAAAAATTAATTAAAATAATTTAATTAGATAAATTAATAGGAAGCGATTTTAAATATTATTTTCAGTTGATATCTACTGCTTCCTGTTGGAAATACGCACTTCGTGTTCATTCAAACGCAGTCAAAAAAAAAAAAAAACAGTCAAATTTTGAAGACTTCAGCCGAGTTTAAACGGTACTTGAAAGCCTCGTCGGTTAGGAAATGCAAACCAGGTATGACGAAGTTTAAAGTGCATGCGCTTGATGATTGTGTATCTGGAGAGTGAAAAAATGGTTTCTAGCAGAGCGTGGTTTCGATCCACGGACCTCTGGGTTATGGGCCCAGCACGCTTCCACTGCGCCACTCTGCTCTGGTTCTCCTTCCCCCCTTTATCAATCAAAGCTGAACGTAACGGATTTCTGGAGCAGAATCGATAAAGTGAAGGTAGCAGTCGTAGCAGAGTGGCGCAGTGGAAGCGTGCTGGGCCCATAACCCAGAGGTCCGTGGATCGAAACCACGCTCTGCTAGAAACCATTTTTTTTTCACCATTCCATCTTTTACTTTAGATTGTAGCCAGTTCTCTCAACTTTCGTTGAAAGAAAAATTAATAAAATTTTAGTGTAGATGTATAAAATTACCTTTTTTTAAAAAAAAATTCTGAAATTGAAAGGAATGAAGGGACTGCTTCCACTTAACTGAATCAATCTTTTTCTTCTTTTAACTTTTATTTATCATTGTGAAATAAAGTTTATTCTTGAGATTCTGTCATATCTTTGTCGCCCTTTGTGTCTTTGTAGTCACCAGAGAAATGTTTTAAATAACATCAATATTGAAAACACACACAAACACGAGGGCACGCGCATGCATTCTTCCTTATTATTACTAGAAATTAGAAGTCTTTGGGAACCAGTCGGTTCGCAGGAAACATTGTTTCGGTTTCATTTCAATTGTATACTTTTGTAGTATTTTTAAGCATGAAAATAGTGACATTACTTCTTAAATGGGTCGTATAGCCTTAAATCATTGTTAAGAAAAGTTAAACTGTTTAACTACTTCTTTTAAAACTATGCATTGTTTACTGCGATAAAGTAATTTCTGTTTTTGATTTTTCATGTAAACTGAGCATACAATATGCAGAATTTTTTTTCTTAGGTTTAATGGCAGAAAACGCACTTTTAAATGGAAACTATCGTTCCAGTTTCATTGCAACAATAAAATCTATTGTTGACAATTTTGTAATTTTTTAAATTATTAAAATTGAGGAAAAACATTTCTTAAATTAGTTTGAAATGAAATTGATATCATCAAAACTATATTTTTAAATTTAAAGAAGGTGTGGAAATTATTTTTATGCTACAATAATTTTGAGCGCTATAGCGGGAAAACGCTAAAATGGTACTGAATTCTTTTATAAATTAAAATTTCTAAAAATGAGTCACAGGGGCATATTTCCGATTTCAAAATACGGCATATATAAGTCAAAAGATCGGTCTTGTACAGTACCAAAACCCATGTATACCTCTTTATTAGTAGTAAAATTTATTTTTCAGTTCAATTTTATATTTTTTGAACAAACTGCGCTAAATGCAGAGGTTTTGTTAATAGTAATGCGTATTTTTAATTTCTGGCATGAGGAAAAATACAAAGAGGAAATATTATAATTGACAAAAAATTGCAAAATTAATGAATTAATTCCTTTTATCCTTACTTCAAATTTTGAAAAATATTATTTACATTTTATAATTTAATACGAATTTAAAATTTATTAATATTATTTTCATACTATGCTGAGCCCTAAAAAGATATTTTGGAATTATATTTGCTTAAGTTTTCTATCTGTGAACTCAAAAATGCTTTGAAATAAAAGATAGGAATTTGATATACAGCCTATTCACCAGATTTATGGCTATCAAATTTTGAGTGAAATCTCTTAAAAGGAAATCCATCAACCCACCAGTCCGAGCACAAATGATAATTATAAAAAGAATAAATCCAGAATGAATAAAATGCGTTAAACACCAAAAACGCCTTCTGTCCTTACGAAATTGAAATTGAAATCTAACAAGAGAATGTTTGCATTTCTATCTGTGCTTTTGATAGACATAAACCTCATAATTGAAAAACGTAGGAGCTATTAATTGAATTTGATTCACAGTTTCAACTTCTAAAGTAGAAATGTCTGTCAAATTTTGAACCAAATCTGTCTAAGAGTCGATCTTCTATTGGTCTCTACATTTTATAATTGCGTGCATTTAATTTTGAATGTGATCTTGTGACTGCAATTGTAATTCTATATCAAATTTTGATTTCAAGAGAACGTGCAACATACGTCTTCGATTAACATGTATTTGAATATTAATCGCATTCCAAGAATTAATACCCAAATATTACACCCTAGATTGAGTAAAAATTCTAAATTTGTTCCTTTATTCCATTTCGAATGACTCATTATGCAATCAGCAAATCAATGAAATTCCAAAGCATGTGTATTAAAAGGTTGATCACAAAAATAGTTCTAAAAATGGGAATTCAAGATAGTGCAATTCAGAAATAAATAGTGGAGTTCTTGACTGAAAACTGTTTATTTAATATTTTTTAATTTTCTGATCTTCATCGAACCATTTATATTTGGTTTCTAATTTTATTTTTTCTGAAGTTTTAATGACTTTTTTTTAATTGCATGATACAAGTTTTCTATTTTATATTTTTGCGTGCTATTTTCTCAAGCTATTTTGATGGAATAGTCATGCAAATATATGCTTAAGATTTTAATTTATGAATATTTTTTTTCTGTAATTTAATGTAGAAATTTTTCCATACAGTATGCATTTTTTTTTGTAGGAGAAGTAACAAGATAATAAGTAGTCAATTCATTTACAAATATTCTATAGTTATTTTAAGACTTTATAGGGCGTAGAAAATTGGTATGGTTGAATATTAGTAGCTGAAGAATGGACAGAAATACAATTTTTTTAATTACAGGAATTAGATAATATATTTTTCAAGCTAATTGCAAGATTTTAAATAAATCATTTGATAAGCATAACATAAAAATATTTTTGCTTTGTAACTTTTCATCAAAAATTTAGCCCTTGTAATTTAACTGGTGTACTTATGCTTCATAGACATTTTATAATCTTTATACAGGGCTTTTCAAAATGTTAATTTCGTACATAGCCACCAATCTTAATTTTCAGTTTATATTCTACGAGATTCCTAATCAATCCTAGAAAGGATGGATCATTATTTTCTTTATATCTCCATCCTCTATAATTAAATTTCTGTCTTACATATGATGAGCTCTTCAATGAATTTCTGATTTATTATCCGAATTTGTAACTAAACCAATCACATAAAAAACTCTAAATACATCAATAATTTTATAATAATATTTCGAATTCTTCAGATGTTTTAACGAATGGTATTCTAGTGCAGCATCTTAAATGAAGATGTTATTTTTCATACCAAACAAGAGCATGCCGCATGATTTTGTGTTCAACATTTTCTTTTCCATCAAACTAATAACACTTAAGAATGTTTTATATTTACGGAGTACACTAATCTGCAAAAATGTTTATCTCTGTCGGTAATAATGCCATATTTATGTTTTTTAAATCTAAGAAGAATAAGATAATAGGTGACTGAGGCAAGTAGCTCTCAGGGATGCGAGATGGTGATTTAGCTGAGTCGTCATTGATTATACATATTAATGTCCCATTCGTTAAAGACATCGTAAATTGTAAGCAATTTTCTTCTAAACAATTAATAGCAATTTCTTTATTGGTGGGGATTGGAAAATAACCTTCTTTCAATAGAACAGCAAATTTGTGTCTACCATCATCATTGAATTTGAGAATTTCTTCAAAATATAACTTGGTCAGGAATTCGTTTTCCTTCTTAGACATCATCACGGTAAGATAGTTTATTCTTAAAAGAGGTGACTAAAACATTAGAAAAGTTACTATTTTATTTTTATTTCACCTATTTATTTCTCTGTTTCCAAAGTCTAAATTGTCTATCTTTGATGAGTTTTATTATTTATTAATTATGTTTAAATGAATAATTTACTAATTATGTTTAATGAATTATAATTAAATTACTGCGGAGTATTGTGTAGGTTCTTCTGTTTGAGCTATTCAGATCTTCTCCACCTTTCCTTTTAATTCTTGCTCCCCCTTTTCTTTCTTCCATTTTCTTTCTTTTGTTTGTGATGTCATAGACATCTCTTTTTTGAATAGCTCTCTCTTTCACTTTGACAGCTATTTAAATTCCATTTTTCCCCATTTTAATTATGAGCTCTTTATTGGTGTAATTCTTCTTTGTCACAGACTTAATCAAAATTAAAATACTTCAGCATCTTTCTGTCTTAAAACCTTTGAGAATTGAATGCAGTCATTTTCTAATTTTTGTTTCTATGTACCTTCATTCCCAGGCTTTTACCGTTTTTAATCGGTTTTTCGCTTTGATATTGTATTTTCGAGCTCCTCCCAAAATTTGTTTTATTGGACTAAAATCTAATGATTAGAACGACGATTTTAAAATTACAGATAAATATTGATCGTTTAAGATCTTGATAAAATAAAAAATCTTTTTCGATTTCCAAAGTTTCTAGCTGATAATTTAAGATCCTTTTTAAAAATGCTTACATTAAGACACTGATCCATTATGTCATCAATAGGGAGCAAATTATTAACAAATAATATAAACAGAGGCTGAACTTGCATCCCCTTTCAAAACCTTACATTTACCAAGCTGCAGTATCTTCTTTGCTCTAGTTTCAACCATTCTCCTCTATAACAAAATTTCTTTAAATGTCTCTCATTTATAATTCTAATAGTTATATGATCCCTAGAGATATATACTCATTCATCAAATAGTTGGAAGTGGAATTTATGTATTTATTTGGCCGAATGTCTATGTAAGCCAAAAGATTTGAGTTCCCCACAAAAACGTAAAAAATTCCCTTAATTTTACAGATTTCTGTATAGCTTTAGCCCCTTGACATACGAATTTATTTAACTTTCTAATTAGATTAAACATCCTATTTTGATTATTTATTGTTAATTTGATTTTTTTAAATAATATATGGAGCATTTGGGATATTAAAGCGTTTCGAATAGATTTTTGAGTATTTAAATACTTAATTCTGTTGTTTAGTTGCAGACTTGTAACTAAAAATTCAGTAATTCGATGCGCGTGTCAGGCACGTCATTGTATGCGAAGGAGTTAAACCGCGAATTCTTAGCATATTTTGTAAGAGTAAATCTCTGATCTTGTGAAAATTTCCTGAATGACAACTTTTGTTTAAAATTCAATTTTAAATTAAATTAAATCCATTTTTGTACCATTTTATTATCGGAATTAATTAACTAATTTAATCTTAACTTTTTAAAACTTGATTTTTCTCTTTTATTATGCAAAATTAATAGATTTCGAACAATGTTTAATACTTTCTTAAGTTCCCAAATCGTATCCTTACGTGTGAATATAATATTTTTCAGAATTCATAATTAAAGATCCAAAACAAAAGATATTTAAAATGTCATCACTATATTAAAATAAGGATGAAATGTTTTGTATATATAAATTACTGCGATGTGATTTAGGAAAAGGGAAGACATGGTTGAAATTCAACTTCAATTTATTTTGCACGGAAGATACATTATGTACAAGACCGAACTGAAAATATCTGGCGTCAGTTTGTATCTTGATAAAAACGCAAAAGAGAGAAAATTTGTCCTTTCAGTAATTTTACTATGAAGTTCTGATAGGGATTCCTCCGCCACCTTTCAACTTAGGCCAAGGAATCCCAGATATCTTTTAAAGAGATGTGCAGCTATTAAGAAGTTTTATACCTTTATTCCAGACGTGGGAGCAACGGAGTCAGCAATTTTATTAAGTGCGCGTTAGAAATAATTAAATAAAAAATCGGAATTTTATCGGTTTATAAAAGAACATTTAAGATTGAAGATAACATGGGTTAGTATTGGTAAATTAATTCGGATTTAAATTAAATGAAACAATATCGTTACTGTATATAAATTACTTTTCATCATTATTTGTATGCATAATTCTTCTTTCTGTAACTTTAAAAATATCCCAATTCTTTTAAATGCCATTCTATATTTTTTGCCAAATCTTTCCAAAAACGTTTGCATGAAGTTATTTAAAATACAATTATTATGATTCTTTTCTTAATTCATTTATCTTTTCATTGATTATTTCATTCTTATTCGTTTATAAGATTTATTTAAAAAATTGTAATAGAGATATATCAATATATGAATTTATTAAAATTAAATAAAATGTGAATATGTCACATAAATCTATTAAAAAATATAGAAAGGCAAAAAAAAAGCATTTCTTTCGTAAAACTAGAATTTATAACCAGATGCTTGACTTAAATTTTCTTTCAAGTTTTATCTTAAGAAGCTTTATTTATTTTTTTAAGCAGAAATCAAAGATCATTCTTAGTTTTTGACAAAAGCTAAAGATAACTGAGCACCTCAACTAAACACAGATTGGAAATATTTCTTTTATTTATGCATCATTACTCTGTAATATGGAAACTGGCCACTCGGTTGTTCAGTTTTGTTTGTCAAATAATCAAAATCGTCTGCGGCTGAAAGCTTAACGGTTGGCAACGAACATCAAACGTTCCGATCAGACGGATTGCATCAGGCGATATCTATCATTGTTGATATTTGTAAAAACCCAAAATCCAAAAAAGAACAAAAAAAAAAATAATAATAAAGGAGGAAAAGAAGAACTTGCTTACGAACGGTTTCATTTTTAATTCAGTTGCGTGGAATTAATTACTGTTATCTCGGATCACGATCTATTTCGCGTCGCCTTCAAAACAAAGCTCGATCACGATCAAAAATGTTGCACCTCCACGAAGCGGCTCTCTTGCGAAAAACAGCGTTTACTTTTATGGCTTGTTATTGTTTCAACAGAAAAAAGAGGCTGGCAACGCTTTTGATATTCATTGGAAAACGTTAAATAGTTTCTACGTTGCCAACCGTCCTGTGCGGAACTTTGACACCAACAAAACGGAGGGCAAGGCAGTTTATCACTTCCAGTTGGAGCGATGACATCCAAAAAGCGGTTATTAATCAAATTGTATTTCTTTTGGTAATTGGATTTTGTCAATATGAGAGGATCCATCACCGAAATGAAGGTATCAATGATTTCTAATTGGACTGAGTCGTGATTTACAGCTTGAAAGGCAACCTACATAAGATTCATTTGAAACCAGTTCCGAAATCTTCATTAGCGTCTGTCTCCTGACTTGATAATGAGAGGAATAAAAGTTGATTATCGTTTCATGGGCTCTTAACTGATTTCTCAAGTTTTAAATAGATGTTTTATTAGAACTATATAAAAAAAGGTACTTTAAATGCACCATTTTAGTTTGAGAAAAAAATAAATTCGGTATTAATTAATTCGATAATTTCTTTTTAATACGTCCAAAACTAGAAATGAAATTCTGTCATGAAATATCACGAAATTTGAAGCAAATAATTATACAAATAAACTTGCATCACTAAAAACAATGTTTTGCATGATTTTGTTGAATTTTCTCGTTCGTAAAAGGCAATTATATTGATATGATTTATTTGGTTAGGCTTAGATTAGGTTTGTATTCCACAATAAAAACTAAACTTCGCATTTAATGCAAGATATAACGTTTCATATTAAATGAATAGAATAATGTTCGCTCACAATTATATTATTTACCCCTCTTTAGAATTATTCTTCAGCAGACTACTATTCCAAAATTCTATTCATATTATAGTGAAATGTAGTTTTGACCATTTAATTCTCAAATACACTTTTGGGGAATTTTCCTTTTATTTCAATTATGAAAAAATATATATTAGGAATTTTTCATTGAAACCGAATACTCTTTTAAGTATAATCTAATATTAAATAAATAATCTTGATAAAAGAGTGACTGCCATTTATTAGAAAATTCTACTAAATCAATACTATTTGGAGACTTGGCATAATAGAAAAAGCCTAAAAAGTTGATTTTTAAGCAAATAACAGTCATTAGCAATTTGAACTGATTTCTTTATATAAAATAATCATTTAATTTTATCCTTGTATTAATAATTTTAAGTAACACATTTTTACAAATTACAAAACATTCATTTGCTGATAACTGTCAAAAGAGCTGATTTCAATATATTCCGCGTGAAAAAATAATAATTCAATCAAGATGTACAAATCAAGACAGCATTTGTAGAAATTAATAATGCAAACAAATAGCAAATCCCTAATTTGATAATTATAATTGCTCTCAATGATCACAGCTTCCAACTCTCTCTTCGAACTAAACTGCATGGAAATCGGATTTGTTTGGAGCGGACTCACGGTTATAACATCACGTTTAGCGTCCCTATTAAACGTGATGTTACGGGGAATTTTCAAAAATGTTCTCCCATACAATTCTTAAGAGATATGAAGCCATAGTTCTCGCATTTTTCAGAACCTTCATTTTTGGAGTCAAATTTATTGCCCAGATCGAAGATCATTGACTTGACGTCCGATAGAAATCACTTAATATCTCTCTTTTAACCATAATACAAACATGACAGGGAAATATATTGGAGATTTGTAACAATATGGGTTATTTTATGAGCATCATTTCACGTTAGAGGAAAAAAATAAGTATGGGCTTAGGATTACATTGATTGATTATGTCTAAAATTTGATACAATCTATAGATTTGACATATAGAACTCGAATCAAGTATCATTTATGTAATTAGTTGAGGTTAGGAGCTGAATTTACATACAAAAAGAAAAACGGAGAGACTACAGTCTTTCTTTTGTAGAATTTTCTCTAAAATTAGCTACAGTTCTATAATTGTAGAGTAAAAGCTACCCTACCGCGTTTCCTTCGTCTTCTCATTCTATTTATTTAGCTCACAGAAGAAATATAATCCCGAAAATAATGTTTTAGAACTGTATGAGGTGTAAAATAGGAAGATTCAGAGATTTCTTGATTTCTTTGGGGATTTCATTGCTTTCTCCTTATTTCTTTAATATATGAGAAAGCTAAAAAAAAAAAGACATAGAAACAAGTGCAATTTACTCATTTATTTTATTTTGCTCATAATTCACATTTGATTTTTGAAGCATGACGGTCTGTTGGTAATGCCTCGGCTACGGGACATGAGGTTTTCAAGTTCGAGGCCTGATTCCACTAAAAAAACGTCATGTAAGCGATACTGGTGCTCTTTAAATCCGTCGGAGCTAAACGTCCTCTTGTTTGTTTGATGGGGAAGTTTGGAGAGGGGCTGTCAGTTCACGTGTCATATTCGCCATATGAGAACGGTTAAAAATTAGAATATACATTCCAAAATAGCTCTAATATTTTTTTAAAAACAGAAAATTAATATAACTAAACTAAAATACATTTCCTTTTTTTAAAATTCACTGTTTTTCTTCTAATACATTCAATAAAATGATATATTTATTTTGAATAAAGAGTTAAAAAAATAAACGAACGGGTTATTTATTTATAGATACATCATGCAGTTAAATAACTTTTTTTGTAAAATTATTAGCAATGCGTTTTAAGAATGGGAAGAAAATGTGGAATTATATATAAATATATATTTTTTCCTTATTGTTAATGATTTTCAATGAATAATTCGTTTCTTTCGTCGAAAATCATTGCCCATCAGCTGAGTCGTGAATTGAAGCTTTGTTATTTTTTCTAAAAAAAAACAGAAACGTTTAACATTAAATTCAATCCATTCTTTTCTTTTTTCTTTTTTTTTTAGATTTTAAAAAACTTTTGAATAAGAGGTTAGTTTGTTTTTTTTTAATTCAAAGAAAATAATCAAAAGGCTCACCTCCTCTATTGAAATTTTGACTTGCTTCAAAAATGACTTTTGTTTTCTGTGGAAATATATAAATATAATTGGCATTTTTCTAGTTTGGTACGATTTTTCCAGGAAAGTTTAACAGTTGTTTTTATAGGCTTTCGCAAGTACTTTTCATAGCACTAGTAGAATAAATTTTCTACCAATTAGCATCTTAATTTCAAGTACTATTGACAACTAAATAGCAATAATATGTATTAAAGATCACGTCAACAATTTTATATAGTGAACTGCACAAGGCTGAAGCATTGCTGAGAGACAGGTAGAGATCCGTCTATATAGTCACTTATTACTCAGAGTGTTACTGAAATAAAAAGATGTTGGTAATTAATGTCCCTCAAGGTCACTAATATGTTAAAAATAGATGCTAAATGCATTGTATTAAAGATATATTAAGAATCTGACGATTATGAGCATTTTCTGTGAAATGAGGATTTTCTGTTATGTGAATATTTTGTAAATTGTTGTTCTTGAATGCTTGGAAATTCGGAACTCTTGAATTTCTGCAATTTATCTTTATTAAACAGGGTGGGATGATTGTTGGAATTCGATTTATGAGGTAATTTCAGAAATTATCTAAATTGTTTTATTGTGCAATGTATGGTTTCTTTAGAGTTATTCGTGGAATATTTGCCCCCCCCCCCCAAAGAAAAATTGTAATCATTCACGTCTATTGAGTATTCGTTATAAACCGTCACTGACCAAAAGTATACGTTTCGATAAACGAACGACACAGTACAAATTACCACCACATTTATGAGTCCGGGGGGGGGAGTGCATTATAATGGGATTGAGATGCTTCTGGCATGGTGGTTGGTTCCACATAAAGGTGGGTGCCTTGCTCCTCTCGTCGCTGACGGGACGGCACTATTCTCTTAGAGAAGGGTTATACCGTGGCCAGTGATGCCAGTCTTTAGGACTCAATCACAGTTTCCACCAGTGTTGATGTCGCGGTGGTCCGATCATTCAAGTTTATCCTTAGGCCTTCGGGTCAGTCGGAGAGTCAGTGTATGAATTAATGCCACAATTAGAACCTTGTGTTTATTTCCATATTGGGCACAATAGTCACTCAGGTCACATACTTTTTCCCCATATACTAACTCTAAAGCTTTAACTTTATATTTAGATGAATATGCATTTACTCTTGTAATTTATAAAATCTTGTTTTCATACTACCAAATAATCCCTTATATTTCTTTCAAATAATTCTCATCCTTTTTAAAAATCATCGAGAAACTAGAAAAATACACAAGAAATTTATTTGTCACATTGAATCCCTTTCTATTTTACACGATTACAATTACATACAAATTAAGATATATAATTAAAAAGCAAAATAATGATAAAAAATAAAGATAGAACAAAAGTTGAGGCTTTAAACGTTGTGATCCGAGAGATCTTCATTGTGATTATCGCTCTTTGCGATGAATACCTGAAGCAAACATGTCATTAATTCTTATTTTTCAAGATAGCTAAGAGTGAGAAAACATTCCATTTAATTTCAGGTTTTTGAAGCACAAAATATTTCCAGATGATGTTAGAAATGGAAAAAGTTGTACTATTGTATTGAATCTGAGGTCCGAATAGCAAAATGTGGCGTTTATCAGGCTTGGTAATAGAATCTCGAATTTCTTTGCAGTATATCGATGGCGCCAATCCTCATCTTGGCTTTCTACCTCATGGGTAATTAAAGAAGGTTATCACAGTCTTTTGAGTCACGCTTCCAGTTATAATAGCTAGTCGTCGAGTTAGGTGTGGTGGAAATCTCATGAGGTTGTGGTTGCAACTTATCAATAAAACACTATGCAAATAAATTAGTGGAGGTGGTTTCATATAATTGAGAAGAGTCATTTCCTGGTATGACCAGGCTGAAAGAATCATTGGCATGACATTTCTGAGATCAGCTACTTGAAAACTCGTCGGTCATTCAGCTACTCAAATGCCAACGGAATGTTCCTGGGATTTGAGTGACTGTGCAACCAATGAACCAAAAAAAATGGATTTGTTATTATCCAGGCCTATATTGTTCAGGAAGCATCCAGGACAAATTTGGTCGTCTAGATCATTAAAACATGATCATTATGGATGATACATGGGAATTGATGAAAAAGGCTATTCACGCTCAAGATGAATCATCAATCACCATCGTGGAATGACGGTAACTATTTAGACAGCGTAGTTGATATCCTCGCCTCCCATTATAAGTCTACATTTTGTATTTATATTTGATTTTGCTAAAATGTGAAGATCTCTACTATAATTATATATGTACACAATGACTAAAGGCACTTTACATTAAAAACATATCTTTAAAGGCTAATTAGGTTTTTTTTATCATCAAATGCCATTAACTTCATCGTGTAGTGAGGTGGGGATTTTAGAAATTATCATGCTGACAATGAAAGAACTGTATAGGCGTTATTTTGCCATTAATGATAGTGCTTTAAGCTTAAGCTACGGCTGTCAATTATCGATACGAAATTAGATTAATTTTTTTCTTCTTTCTAAGTAAATATTTCGCTTGTGCCCTCTCTCTCATACGAAAAGCATTATTCAGCAATAAAAGTTAGAAACAGCACAACTTTTGATGAATCACATGATTTTACTTTCGGTACATATATGAACGAGTACGATTTAGTTTAAATTTCTTTTTCGGTGACTGTGATGATAAACTCTCTTCATCGTCCTCTTTTTTCTTGGGGGTGGGGATTTAAACATAAATCGCCTCCTTGATGCTAAATATTATCGAAAGGATGATAGAAAAAGAATTCAATCTGCAAAGATAAATTAATCCAGAGAAATTCTGAAAATCACCCAGGAAGTAAACAAATTTTAAAGAAACTCAGATTGCTTGCTTCATTGCGGATATGAAAATTATTTAAACTAAATTATGTCTTGAAGGTTATATTTGAGATATATTTCATTAGATATTTTCTTACTCAGTCTATAATTGTATCGATTTTTTAAATGAAAATTAATCTATATATTTACATAATCCTAAGAGACGTCAATGCATCGATTATTTGCATAATTTCAAGCATGATAAAATTCAGAATTTATCACTCACATTAATGAGTAAAAAGAAGTTTCTTTTGCTAGTTAAGACATTTTATTCTGTGTTGATTAAGATGACAGCATTAAAAGGAAATTGATTAAAAATAATTTTAAAATTAAATTATTAAATTGTTTGTATTAATAATCAATAATTCAAATGAAGATCTCTTTTTGAATAATCCTAAAGAATTTTTTAATATTATATTTATATATAATATTAAATATTATATAACGTTTTCAATATTATATTTGTATCTTTTATTTATTTATTTATTTGTACTTTTATAATTTTCTTTGTCAGTTTCATTTGATTGTTTAAATCTTCTTTTAAATGCTTTTTAAAAAAAGAGGAGGGGTGGGGGTAGCAATTTTTTTTCTCCTTTTTTTTTCCAAACCAAACTTTTTTTTAATCCAAGTTATAACTTCAAAAGCAAATTTTAAAAAACGTAGCTTCTGTTTTTAAAATTTTTTATTGTGTTAGGACGTAAAGTAAAATCCAAATATAGTTTGTAGGCTTTAAAAATTGCCAATCTATAAATGGATTGCCTTCAGAGTTCGTTCATATAGCTTTAATTCTTATGAAGGTTTTAAGTAAAATTTATAGAAAATTAAATATTTATCTTTTTTATGAATGAAAATAAACAACCTTCCCATGTACTGGAAAGATTATTAAACCGTTAGTGATACCACTCCTATTGGATGAAAATATTAAATAAATATTACATTATTTATTTAATACTCAGCTACTTATTGCAATAATTTATTAAATTTTGTATTATTCTTTAAAACACATTAACAATTTTAAATAAATGAAAATTGTCTTTTGGCTGTATATAAAGGTTATTTGGTATAATTGAAACTGTCATTTTAATTAATATAATATCGCAGACGATGAAAATACCTTGGGCATTATAATATTTTATATTAAAATATTTTTTTATTTGAATGTGTGTGTGTGCGTGCGCGCGCGCAAATGGATGTACTTACATGTGCGTCAAACACTTCTTCAAGTACTCATTTAAAATATGTTTTTAGTTTCTTACATTAGGACACTTGTATCACAAACCGGTCAATATATGATTTGATGAATGAACACTGTAACTTTTGGATGTTATAGATATTTGCTTTGTGTAAATACTTCAATTTTTGGATTCAAATTATGAAGTATAAATAAAATTATATGAGAAGCGTCATAAGAATGGAAATATTAAGCAGCGGAATTTCAATAGCCAAAGATGAGAAGATAATCGCTTTAATTCTACCCGGAAACGGCCTTGCCTTCGCAACAAGATTGATATCACATCCGCGTGAGAGCGTTTGCGGAACAAGGTGAGCGCTAGACAGACTTCGAAACGTAGTGCTAACATTAAAACATGCCTGCTCTCCTGCGGTTGCGATCGGATCATACAAAGTTGTGGTTAGCTTTAAATCCATTGTTTTTTTATTTATTACTTATAAAATAGGATTTTCCTAAACTAAATTTTAATTTTAATTAAATTGAATCTGATACTATGAATAAATAAATATCTTCATCATAAAACTGTAATAATTTTTTACAGTCCTTGCTTTTCCTGATTTCTACAACACTATCCGACCAAAAGTCGGATTACTACCCTATCGGACACCCTTTAAAAAAGATTTTCTGGCAGGTGATGCAATTTGATGCGTAATCGAAAGCTATAAAAGTAATAGTTTAGTAATGGTTTATCAGGTTGTGTTCATGCGTTTGTGAGGCAACGAGTGAGTCAAAGAAGCTTAGTGAGTTTGATCGTGGCAGTATAATGGGATGCCGCCTTTGTGGAAAATAAAGAAAAACTCATCGACTGATTTGAGGAAAGAAATATAAATGGTTAATGCAGTCTTCCATACATAAATACAACTCGAGTTGCATATACACTAAAAATCACGAATGACAGTTCCACACTGATGAATGACGTAAGATAAAAGGTGGATTTCTGATTGGACAATTTCTAGATCCTCAGGAAGGTCTTTAAAGAAATGTTTTAAATCTCCTTGCCAAACAGATAAAATTGTGAGATATGAATTTTAAAATATTTAGATTATTGTGTGAGTTGGCTCTAAAGTATTAAAATCTTTACTGGATAAATTAAAATTTGATTCCGCTACTCAGATCTGATAACAGGATGTACCTCCCAAGGGAAAGATTGTGCCGTGGCCCATGATGGTCTATAATATATAACCTCAATTTCCGCCATTGCTGTCACCGCAGTTCGTTCATACAAATTTTTCGTCCCTGATTAATTTCTTATTTGTTTGGGCCTCTCCAGGCAGGATCTTATTAAAATCCATTGTTAATATTGGACTTTTTTTAGAGTATGCAATTTCATAGATTTGATATAGCTTTGCTGTTTCTTGGGGATGTGAATAACTTGGGGATAGAATAGTCAATTTGTGATTAACTACTTATTTATAATATTTAAGAATAATAATTATCCTTTTAACTAATTATATTTTCAGTGATATTCTTGGTTGTCACTTGTCAGGCATTGTAAAACAATAGTTTTTAATACTATATTCATTTGTAGTTAATTATTTGCTTATATTTCAATTCTTGATTTACTTTTCATGTGTTTCTTAGTCATGTGTTTAATGATGCATCTATTCAAAGAATAAATAAACAAAATATTTTTTCATAAAGTTATTAAACTGATAATTAAACTAAAATCACATATTGTTATATGAATTAAACTGAGAAAAATGCACTGCTCACTATGTATTTTTATGGCTTTGATGATTAAAAAATGTGTTTTATGAAATTTGATCTTGTGCTTTGTACAAGTGCCTTCAGAACAAAAAATTTCAATTACTACTTTAAAAAATACAAATCGCTTTAAATTTGTAAAATTCATTAATATATGTGAAAAGTAAATTGAAGATTACTTTATAATGACTAATGTGACCATGATATCAACATGAATTCAATATCAACTTGGATTCTCATTAATTGCAATCATTTTTGCCATAATACTTCTCTAAAATAAGTGGATCTTCATTATTTTAGTGGCTTTATTGGTTATATTTCAATTTTATGAAATCGCTTGGATATTGTCCTGTTATTTTAATTCACTTCTCAATGGAGACCAAACTTAGGTATTGTAACCACTTTTTTTATTCATCATAAAAATAAATTATATACTAAACAGAATCCTTTTTCTTCAACTTGTAGCAACAGCAGAAAATCATAAGATAAAATATTTGATGAAACAAAGAAAATGATCTGAATTAAATTGGTATTATAGATATAGTTAAATTTTAAGCTGATCTAGAAATTATTTCGCACCATAATATATTTAAAAGGTATCGCTATTAAAACTTCAAAATTCTGATTAATTTTTAATTAATTTTCTAATTCAAAATTTTTTAAATCTCTCAGTTACACTTTTACATTCTCCAATATGCGAGTATTTGTGCCAAATGAGGTATCTTTAGATCAAATGGCCTCATCTGCAAAGTGTTAAAGTACACATTCTTTTTTATAATTAGTAAAGACTAGAGTTAATTTTGATAATCATTGTTTCAAAAAACATTCTATTGCGATTTTAATCTTTTACAGATAAAAATCATTTTCTCTCATAGCAGGTTGGTTAGAGAAATACATTAAAATTTTTTTGTGCAAATGATCATGTTGGTCCATTGAGTAGAAATTTAATAAAAGCTGTTGCAAGGAGAAAAAAATTAAGGAAATTTGAAAAATTAATGTGACTAAATTGCGAATATATATCATGAAGATTAATGCTGTTTAATTTCAAGATAAATCTTAAAGGCAAGCATAAATGTTGCGGCTCATTTTGAAATTTTTATTGCATGCTTATTATTTTTTTGTTGCATGCTTATTAATTGTCCTTTTTTCCCCTCAAAATATACTGTAATTCAATTTGATTTTTTTATAACGAATATATCTAGTTTCCAAAATAGGGCGATTTTATATTCAACATCATCGCATAGGAAAAATAACACTCCAAAATTCGACTCGGATCTACAGTTATATTGATTAAATGCCATATCGAATTTCATTTGTGCGTTTCTCTCTGCTTGTGGGTGATCGTGTTTGCAAATAGAGATGTTTTCAAAGTCACTCCTTTGAAGTGGAGGAATTCCGGGAGGTCTATAACATGAAGATAAATATAATTTCGAGATTTATTATACTTCATTTATTGACAGTTACAATATTTCCTCTTTCCAAACATCATATTCGGGAATTACAAAAGAAAAAAAAATATCAATTGTTTTAACGTTTTCTCGAACAATTTCTTAAGAAATTTTCTTGACACGAGGATGCCTAATGTTTGGTAAATTTTTATGAACAGTTCCGGAAACGGATTCGGACGCGAGCTCTTGGCTCCAACGGCATGGGCACCCGGTCGTCCTTCTCGAGTCCGAGGTCGGTCGCTCGTTTTAATTAAGCCGAGAAGGACCGGGAATCGGATCCTTTTGCGGGCGCTAATCGGAGAGTGACGTGCGTGACGGATATCGTGAGGGAGATCGCGGATATCCGCGGCCGAACCATTTCTCTTTCTGTGGGGGCCGGACGGACTCCGACTCGTGTCGGTATGTTTTCGTAATTTCTCAATTAACAGCTAATGAAAAGTTGAGTGTAATTGAAACCACGTTCGAGGAGAGGTGAGCGGGTCAGTGTCATTTTTCGATCAAGAGTTCACGCCAGGGGGAAGTCGGGTCTTGCCCACTTTCGAGAAAAAATGAGAATTGAACTAAAGCGGGGGAAAAATGTGCGGATGCGTGTTTGTGCCGAAGGAACATGATTTATGTAAATTGGAATACATCCTGTCTCTAATCAGCGAGAAAAAAAATAATAAAATGTGAAACAATTATTAAAAAAGGAAAAATTAATTTTTGTTCGCAAATTTCAAGTTATCATGTGAGAACATTATTATTTTTAAAGTTATTAATTGTCTTAAAATATTATTATCTCCTTAAGCAGTTTAAACCGCTTTGAAAGAGCAATATTGATAAAAGCTGGTTGACCTTTTAAAAACATATATGCTTTCAAAGAAGTATACATAATAATAATGCAATACTGGTAAAAGCAAGTAAATATATATATATATATATATGCGATTAAAAGATGTTGATGAATATGACCGTGTATGCTCATTGCCTACGCCATTTCGAGCTTCAATTATTCGTTGCCTTCAATTATTCAAAAACCCCTAACGAAAAGAACATCACATTCTCAAATAATAATAACTTTTTAAAATGTCGTTTGAGAAAAGAAATTTTGTCACTTTTTATTTAAAGCTTCAGACAAACAAAAAGTGTTGCTTACCTATCTTCCAGTAACAGATTGGGTGGGTTTCAAATGTTCCTAAATCTCAAATAGCTTAGAGCCTTATCAAGAATTGAATTCTTGAGTTTATCATCTAGAGATCATATGCGTTTCAAATTTGAATTTTCAGTCCGCAAAAGAGTTGACTTTTTGTCGACTTTTGCATTCGTGCTATTTTCAATAACACACAATAATTATGCAGAATTTTTCAATGCCAAATAATATATATAGTACATACAGTAATGAGGTACAGTATATACAGTAATGAGGTATAGTACATACAGTAATGAGTAATATTAGACAATATTGTATACGATGTGTGACCTGGTATAATCATAAAAAATTATATGGGAATCAGCATTTCATGAGATTTTAGAAATTATTTTGCGGTTTTGATAAAGTTTTTCTGCTGTATTAAAAAGTTTTAAAGGGTTTCACCTCAATATCATTTCTTATATGCTTGTAAATTCTGCACATATTTATTTTCGTTTCCTTCTATTATAAATATTTTGGTATCTAAATAAAATGTCCTTAACATGCCCACCAAACCAGAATGGTTACGTTAACAAAGGATATGAGAAGCTTTCTGTTCTGTATATGAAAATTAATTCGCATTAAGATAAATATAACATTTCTGTAAAATTCGATCAAATAGCCGTTCTAATTAGTCTTCTTTTATGCACATTTAACTATTATTGTGGTCTAAAACTTTTACTTCGAAATTTTAACTGAATTTGAATTTTTAGTTCGAAAAGATATTTTTGAACTATAATAAATATATCGGAAGTTTTTGGATAAAAAAAATATATCAGACAAATTAGAAATGGAATTGAATTTGTGTTTCAAATGAAAAGATCTTTGGAATTGCAAAGAAACTCTATATGTTTCATGTATGAAAATATAAAAATATAAATAGAAGAAAAATATGTAATCGTTATTTAAAAAAGTCCGAACTTGAAATTTTGATATGTCGCCAAGTTGCTGTGCACTCTGATTTCCAAAAGTACATTTTTTGTGAATGTGCCAAACCATGAAGACATAATTCAAAAATGCTTTGAAATCGATGATTTTATTATGCCTTTTTTTCATTAAGTTTATAGATTTCTGTTAAATTTTGAAGGAAAAAATGTATTCACTGGAAGTTTGTCTGTGTATCTGTATATCCGTTTACACGAAAATTAAAAAGCAAAGAACTAAATAGATAAATTCAGATAAGCATCTAGAGTAAATATGTTTCTCAAATTTTGGACTGAATCCTTAATTGGGTTGACTGTACGTCAATCTTTACCTTCTCATGCATGTATACACGATCATTCAAATATGCAAAGTCTTTGATAAAGGAAATTTGTTATGGGCTCTTGTTACTAAAATTATAGTTATGCACCAAATTTTTATTTCAATACTTTGACAAAGAGTTTCCACAAATCTAGTCATATTTCTTTCATATACTACGAATTACAAAATGTTCATGTGCGGGATTTTGAAAATAATTCCGAGCTCTCGTGACATGCCACCTGTTTCATCTATCTTCTTACTCAAGATCGTAACTTGCTTATGCGGAGAAAAGGGACAAGACTTTTTAAGGAATTATAGGAGATTATTCTTTTTTTTTAATTCAGAAACATTTTAAATAAACATAAATAAAATATCTGTTCAGCACTCAGTTTGGAAAAGCAATTTATTATCTTTAGAAACCTGAATGCTTTTAAGGCATTGAGACTTTACTGATTCTTTTTCTTTTTTTTTTTGCATTTGAAAATACGCAACTTTTTTTATTTATTTTCATATTAAAATTAATAAAATTCAATAACTTTTTCAATATTTACTGAAAACATGATTATGTAACATGTCATCATAATAGCACAAGAGGTTAAATCGGGAGAGAAGCTGCAAATTATTTCAAATTTTATTGAAATAATCAATTAGATAGAGTAACATTCAAATTTCTTATCTATTTCTAATATATATATTTACTATAATTTGTTAAAAATCATCTACAGAAGCTGTAATTATAGTTTCTTTCTGTCGTTAGTTTAGAATGATTGGGATTTTGAAACAATCAAGAAAACCATTGGAATATCTGTTTCTCCCTAGATGCTTTCATTCAGCTGTGGAAACTAATGTGCATTTAATTTAGTTATAATAAAGTCCCGTTTTTCTAAAAACAACACTAGAAATATTCTGAAACGGTATTTTGAACCACGGTCAAATGACAAGGAGGACGCCTGAGTGGGCCCGCCTCTCTCCAATATTCACATCACACCAGCGGGATGACATTTGATCCCGACGAATTTAAAGTACACTCAGCGGTTCTTCGGTGGAGTTGAGTATCGAGCCTGAAACCCTCCACTTCCGAGGCCCTAGACCTTACCACCAGGTGAACGCGGCCTAACAAATGTATGAAAATAGCAACTTAAGAGAATAATCTGATTGAAAAATTTAAAGCTGAAAGTGTCCCCTCACTTCTTACAAAAAAAGTCGACGACAAAGAAGAAAATATCTTTTGTTTCATTTTTTATATCTTCTGTGGATATGATAGATATAGTACATCATATTATATTCATCATGCGCATAAATAAAAATATTTGATATTTATCACAAAAGTTTGGTCATTGTTGGAAATGAAACTTACTGTTCGCACTGCGAATTTGAATGCTGATTTATTTTTCTTTGATTAATAATAAAAATGATATCCTAGAAATGTATGAACTTATTATTGACATTTAAGTAGAAAAAGTTCTGTTGCGAATTATTTCCGCACTTGCTAGAACTTAAAAATAAAATAACACATTTAATTTTAATACTTTTCTAAGTGACCGTGCTTTAAATTTTGTATGATAACGACTGGTACCCGGAAAGAAATAATTTTGGATAAGAAATAATCTTGGAAACAGCATTGGAAATTTGAAATAGCTATCTTATTGATTTAAGAATGATAGAAAAAATCATATTTATTTTCTCGTCTCTAATAAACAAATGATATGAATCATTCATATCATTCAATGAAACTTAATGATATACAATGGAGAAGTATAAATAATAATTATCTTTTTTTTCTTTATTATTCACGTATAATTTAAGCTGGACAATATATATATATATTTGCCTTCAGCAAAAATAAATCAATTTCTTAAATGTCCGACGCATATGCATATAAATGGCCATGTGAAAAGCATTGATTTTCTTTTGGTTCTAAATTTTAAGTTGGTTAATTGTCATCAAATGAACAGTACGGCAGCGTCTAAAATACGAACAAACAAAATTCAAATTTATGTATTAGTTTAATTGTTAAAAATCACGATTGAAGTGTGAGCTGCTTTAAAACAACTCATCATTTTTTTCTTATAATGCTATCGTTTTTTAAAGACAACCATTGCAACAAGCAATAATATTTCATATCTTATTTAACTGATGTTTATCTTATTATAGTTTGGAACTAAAATTATTAAATTCAGTTTTCATTATTATTGTATTCAGTTTCTGTTTTGAATATAATTAGAACTGAATAAATGAATACTCTTTGACAACGGATTGTAAAACTCACAGCGCTTTTGCGCATGCGTAAGGATGGGTTTAATTCGTCAAAGTAGGGGTGAAAGGAAAGATAAAAGGAGATGCTTACATTTAAAAATGAAGGCCAAAGTCAAAGAAGAATACAGGAAATACTCTCATCGTTCCGCGTCTCACCCCTTAATGAGATCGAATCGCCGGAATGTGGTCGTCTCAGAATCAGTTGTCAAGTAGTACTTTACTTATGAAATAAAGTAAATATTCGATTTTAAAATGCTGCTTTGGATCTTAGTTACATAGCTTGTAAGTCCATTTGTTATTTGAACTGTGACAAATTTGTGTCAACACATAAATCTTAACCAATTTCTAAATGATTTTTTTTCTTCTTTTTTTTCAGGTTCGAAGTCGGCGTTGATCTACTTGTAGAATTTGTGAATAACTTTACCAGTGATAATGCATACGCATACAAACATGTGGAATTATCCGCAGTTACTTGACTCTGTTTTGTGATAAGTGAACTCATGGACAAATGAGATACTAACTATTGATGAAAGGCTGTTTACAAGGCTGGAAAAAGGGTCTCACATCTAATAGGCATGTTGCTAATTGTGTAGAAAAATATTATCTGTAGATTCATTATTTTTTACTCCAAATAACTATGTAATCTTTCTTGCTTTTATAGTATTAGAACTCTCCTAATGTTGATAATACGTAACAACTTTACTATTTTAAATGAAATATTATAATTAATATCTTTATTAAAAAGACAAAAGGGATATTATCCAGGAAGGGGGATATCCCCTTTTGTTTCAGAGTAATTTAAGGAAAAGAATATTTTTTTACGAAGAGTTTGATAAAATTTAATTTTTAAAATATGCTTAAAAGTTTTTACAGAAAGTAATCTGACTAGTTTTAAAACAAATTTGTAATATTTTTAGTAGTTTTTATATTATTTTTATGAATTATTTTTTAAATGCATTGTATATTCTGTCTTAGAGTCCACAAAGAAATGGTAGTAACTATAATATAGTAATTGATATCAACTCTACAGGAAAATGTAATGTAATTGACATTTTAATGACTATTCTTGTAGATTATAAAGAAATTTCATTGTAATAGTGAATAACAACATTCTTTTATAGAAAAGACAAGATTAAATACAAATTTCAAATAAGAAATTCAACATATTCATATGTATTAGGGATTTATATTTAAGTTAAAACTTTAAAAAAAAGCCACATATTGTATTTTTAAAAGTATAATGTTCTTTCATTTCTAGATAATTTTTGAAATTCATTGTGTCAAAAATAAAGAATAAGTTCTTGCTTAATAAAGATTTTACCTTCTAAAAGCAAAAATTCTTCAGAGTGTACATTATAGGGCAATTCAATTAAGCCAATTAAAAAATTATTAATGTATTAAATTAGGAAATAAATTAATAACATATTAGATTTACATGAAAAAAGTCGATGTAACTTAAAAAAGATACCTTCATTTGAATTTAAATTTTAATTAATTGAATTATTTTCACGTGATATACACGAAATGTTTATTTAAAAATCATTTTTTTAAAATTTTTCATTTTAAGCTGTTTAAACATCTGCTAATTTTTTATAAATAAAGAATAAGCTTTAACTGTGCTTTCTTCGTTCTTCTATTTACTATAAAATTGACTTAGTTACTATTAGTTGATGTTAAAATATTAAATTGGTGATATCTAAATTTAAATACTTGCTTTATAAATAATTTCACACATTGCGTTTACATCATCTCAAACAATTTATTTATTTCCATGCCCTATATATCTATGTAATAGAATTGTGCTTATGATAAATTTTATAAACATTTTTTTAATTGAACTCTCACCCCTGTATATTCCAAAAATTGGAATCTTCTCTTGGAAGAAATTAAGTATCTGTAGAATCTCTTTTATTCCACTCTTTCAGTTATTATTTGAAAATAAGGGCTCTCTTCAAATTATTAACAGTTCTGAATTTTTGTAGAAAGCATAAATATATAAATGACTAAAGGAAATCTTAAACATGAGAGGTTATACATTATAAACAATTATTCATGATTTTTTCAGATGTTTTTAAAAATAAAGGAATTGATTTGAATTTTATTTTCAAATAAAGACATTATTTAAAATCATAACCCCACAAAGTGTCTTTAACTATTTAAAAGCTATAACAGTGCTCTTTTGTAATTGATGTATTTGTATAGTAATTTTGATGTATAGAAATCTATAAAAATAAAAAAATATTTTCTCAAAAGCAGTCTTACTCTTCCATTGAGCCTCGAAAATCTTTCTACCTTGTCTCGAGAACTTCTAAATTCTCAAAAGTTATACTTTAGAAATTAAGAATGTAAAACTAAGTGAGTTTTTAAAATTTGTTTTAATTTAGTAAAAATTGCTTTGAGTTGCAAAATGTTTTTCCGGAACATTTTTCAAAAATACAACACGAATTTCGCTTTTAATACGCTTAAAAAATTTAATGAAAAAACGTTTTTAATTATACCAATTTAATTCACGCGCAATTTTTCTTTTACTTAATATCGAATTCCTGAATATATTTTAATAATATTTTTCCCATCATGTTTAACGTTAGATTTTTTTGTGATGGAGAAATTTAAACTGTTTTCATTGTCTCATCAAATATTTATGGCATTATTTTCTTCCATGTAAATAAGAAAGAAAAATTCTGTTAATTTTATCAACAATTTACAATAGAAATAAAAAAAATGAAATTGCATTACGTCAAAAAAACAGTTTACAGTTTGAGATATCATTTTTGGGCAGCTAATCCTTTCAGTTCATGATTCAGCTGCATATTGAAAATTCCTTTTCCGTTAATTCAATACCTTTTGTTTAAGATAAGGTTTTTTCAAACTTTCCAAAGATATGTTATTATTATTATTTACATAAAATGATATTTTTAGTCAAAGTCCTAGATGATAATAATTTCTTGGAGCCAACAGTGCATATATGCTTTTTATGTATTAAATTGGGCTGGTATAGCCTGATTGATAGAACGTTGGACTCGTATTCCTCATTTTGCGAGTTCGAATCCTTCCGGCCGAAGATCCTCCGTGTGTGTGTTTACGCGTGTGTGGTGGTTGGCTCACGTTAAATCTGTCGTGGTCACAAAGTTCTCTGTCGAGAGTAATACCGCTCAGGATATTAGGGTAGAAGTGATCGTTCTCTGTTCCAGATTTGAATTACGATCTGTCAATGAATGAGATGCATGAATAAAGTCCACCTTGTAAAAGGGTTTCTGACGTGTGTGAGCTAGATGTCAGACTTCTCCCCTCGGGTTCACCCCTCCTTCCGTTGTAAAGCGGGACACGAAAACATTAACGACAATTTATTAAATTGATATATCATGGTTGGAATATAAAAAATAGCTGCCACCATGACAAAAGTTGTTTAAAATACGTTACTTTAGACCAAATAATACAAGAAAATCTTTTCATTTAACGTGATTTTTTTACAAAGCGTATTTATATTAAGCCTAACGTATTAGCTTTGGTGTACAATTAATTACGAATGATAACCACCTATTATTTTTAAAAAGGAATTAGAATGGAAAGGTAAAGGCAAAAGCAATTCAGAATTCGAAATAAAACTGAAATTTAAACTCGTCCAAACCTTTCGGTGCAGACTGCTTTCTTGTCTATCATTTGTGACCTTTTATTTGCTTTTCTATTTATATTTCATTAGATGTGACACCCTATTTTAAAAATATGTTGACTTACAGCTTAGATTCAGAATCCACCGAATACTTGAAGTGTCTGTGGAATACATGTGCATTTTTTGTATATCGAATTATAGAATTTTCGAATGACTTCATCTCACCTTCAAGCTTGAGTTGCGATAATGCGATGCTTAAACGGGCAATACGGACCCTATGGTTAAGGAGGTGGACCCTTTATTTGGAAGCATTTAACATCCTACATTTTATACAAGTTCAAATGAGATTACTAACAACATATAATAAATAAAGAGTATTAATCAAAATTATAATAACATCCGAAGAACATACGCAGAATTACATTCGAATTATTGTCAGCTCTCCGTTACTTGCGATTGGTTTGGGGCTATGCTAATCGTAGGCAATCGTCTACGATCAAAATCTTGCTTTAGAAATTTCAATCACAAATCAAAAAGCGATATTTAAACATAGAAAAAAGAAACAATTAACCAGAGGCTTTTTAAAAAAATTAAAATTTAAACTAACAAATTTGAAAATGCAGAAATGTATTAGGTTGTAGATCATGATTGTCTTGTACAGTCCTCACACCATGAAAAAAAAATCTTAATAAAATTCTGGTGTTTATGTGTGTTATATTTCTGTTATTTTTGGATCCTCCAAGGAATTCATTTATCTGTGATTGCCAAACCACACAAATGCCCAGAAAATCAGGCATATAAAATATGTTAACTCATTATGCACGGCACTCAACGTTCTTCCTGGGACCACATATTTTTTAACTCTCTAAAAACATGCAATAGGGTGCATACATGCACATTTCTAATTCACATTTGGTATTATCTTTACATAAAGTATTCTTAAATACTACAATGTATTTTATATATGTTTTTATTATATAAGTTTTTTTTTTACATTTTAACTATTATTTTTTTATTAGGCTTGAATAAAACTTTAGAGTGTGATATTTGGTAAAGCATGTACCCTTGTGCAATAGTGTTCACCACGATTTGACTAGATTCCACCGAATAACCCCTGCGTAAGCTGATCTGTTGCACGTTAAATACGTCGGGGCCAAACGTCCTCCCGCTGATGAGGTGTGGAAGTTTGGATAGGGGGTGCCAGTTAATGTGGCATTCTCCTCATTTAAACACGTTTCGAATTAGAGGATCCGTTCCAAAATAGCCCTAGTGTAGGCTTGAAATGGAGCGTTTATATAACTAAATCAAACAAAAGCCCAATTAAAAAATGACTGCATTTGGAGATATCGAATAAAAGAAGAAGGGCGAGAGTAAGTGAAAGTTGGAACATTAGATTTTCGCTTTCAAATGAAAAGGTGTTTATTTGTGATGAAAAATTTAAATCAAAAAGTTTTTAGTATTAAGTGGAATTCTAAACTGAACTAATGCTTTGATAGTCTACTTAAATCATGGATAATTTTTCAAATTTATTTATTTATTCTTTTCTTATTTACAGTCACGCGAATAAGAGGTCTTGAAGCGTAGACAGATCCTCTAATTTAGCTTAAATTTCCTTGTTTTTATACTTTGTTCAAAATGTGAATACTCTATGTTATATATTCTTTACTGTGCTACAAACGGTGTAATATATGAGTGAAACATTTGAAATTATACTTAAGTACTATCAATACAGAAAAAAAAAATTTCGATAGAGAGATGAATTATTCAAAAAAAAAAAATCCTTGAAAAATGTTTATAAACACTTTATTGCGAATCCGAGTTAGGGCATAGCAAAAAATTATTCAAAAAATTTTACTTTCCGGTTTCAAGTAGCATTATGGTATTTTTATGTATCCCCCCCCCCCCGTTTTCATACTCTTTATCGTTATAGAATTGGATTGAAAAAACTCATGCTGGTGACTAAATTGGTGTATTGGACTAAAAATGTCAAATCCTCTTTATGCAAGTATACTATAAATGGTCATGTTGGTGACTAAAAAAGTCATGCTGGTGACTCAATTGGTGACTTGGACTAAAAATGTCCAATCCTCTTTATGCAAGTATACTATAAATGGTTATATTGGTGACTAAATTAGTGAATTGGACTAAAAAAGTCTTGCTGGTGACTCAATTGGTGTATTGGACTGAAAACGTCCAATCATCGTTAAGCAATTGGACTAAAAAAGGTTTTTACCTTCTCAGTCTCTCCCCTCCCCCACCCCCATCTTTTTTTATATAGAGAGAAAGAGAGATTTTGGTTTATCAGTTTGTTATTTCAAAATTTTTAAACACCAATTCATAGTAGAGTTATTTATACGGGGCCCCGGATCCCTTCACCTTGAGAGCGCCATAATTTGGTGCCTTGAGAAATGGCTTCCAAAACACCGCTCACATCATTCGATTACACGCCACTCAGACAACCAGCATCTATCAATCTTAATTCCCCAACTGGTTCTTCTGCGATTTTAGTAATACAAGCTACCTCAAGGCACGATATCAGATTACAGACTGTAAAAGTCTGACAACGTGCCATTATCCAATAGGCCACCATCATTCGTTAATGCCGTTGTTAGTCCCATTACAGTCTTCAACTCCGCCGATGGGGCGAGTGAATGCGATGCTATTAACTAATCGCAAAGCATTTGACCGGGAATTTATTTCCCATACTTCGGACAATGTAAACGTGAGATTTCATACGGGAGGGCAAAGTGTCAATAGGGAGATCGCGCTCGGGAAAAACATTTAGTGTCCCGGCTTTTTGTTTTCTTTCTTTTTATTTTGTTTCCACTTTGAAATCATTTTAGCAGAGAAAGCAGTCATTGAAATGTAAATGACTTGATCTCCTACATGATTTATTATCATTATGTTCTATTACGAAGTTATTTATCATGCTAAATAAAACATTTGTCAGTCGTGCGAAATAAAATAAATTATTTATATAGATAGATACAAATGGCGAAGTAAATTGAAATGAAATAATTTTGGAGCCTAAGTTTGGCTGTTCGATTGAAGGTCATCTTATGTGTGTGTTTATTAGTAACATTTAACTTATAGAATGTAAGGGATAATATGCATCCTAGGATATCAATTATAAATAAAATAAAGGGAATTGATAAATGAACGATGAACGAACATGGAAATCATAAAAACATGATTCATTCGTCGTGGTATAAAAATTCAGCCATAATCGTGATGCATATTAATTAAATGTACTAAGCTTGAACTTGAAATCTCTAGTCATGATCAGCACCCAAACGCTGATTAAATCTACGCATGTTAAGTAAAGTGAGCAGTTCATATATAAAAAAATGTTAAAATGAAACCTGCTATGCATATCTCAATGTATCATGTCAGAACATCATTTCTTGAACGGGCAAGCACCACGTGCCCGTGCAAGTAAAATTATATTTTTATTCATTTTAATTGTTTCACTGAATGACTCACTTTAGTATTGCCAACGATCTAAAAAACTTGGTCTCTCATTGATTGTTTTAAAAAGAGGCATTTTCTATTTATTTCATTTCATATAATCACGTGCTCAAAATAACTTTTTTCTAGGTTTTATTTGCTGTAGTCAATAACTTATTTTTTTAATCAAAGCTTTTGCAAATGCAATGGCAACGCGCTATTAAAAGCTGATTTTTTGAGATGCTTGTGCAGATAGTAAATATTTTATTTTTCCTCTTCGGATTTTTGTTGACGTCAGAAAACATCACTCTCAAAACAATATCATGTTCTGACATGATGAAAAGGAAATTTATTATCATGCAAGAACATGATGTTGTTTGGTTTAGGAGGTTTTGATGTCTCCCGAAATTTATGGGCAAAAAAGAATTTTTTACCTGCTTTTACCTGTATTGCATTATTATTACGGATACTTGTTTGAAAGCGGATGCGTTTTTAAAAGGCTGACGAAGAACTATGATACCATAGCTATTATTTCATCTCAAAATCGGTCGAGTTCTAAAACATTGCTAGTTATTTTATATATATATATATATATATATATATATATATATATATATATATATAGAGAGAGAGAGAGAGAGAGAGAGAGAGAGAGAGATGGTATTATCAAAGATAGGCATGTTGTTGTTACTTATGGCACCTGCCTATGGACAAGCCCCCCCCGCTTAAAGATACATATCAAGCATACATACCAATTATGCATATTCATAAGAATACCCATTCTCGGGAAATGGTGATCTGAATTAAGTATTTTCCCCTCTTGTTTATGTTCCCAACCTAAATTCTTTAGTTCCAACCATGCTGAATATTAAAGAAACTAGCTCTTCATATTGAATCAAGTTTTTAGAAAAATTTCGGTTCCAATCAGACTAGAGATAGTGGTCTTCCCAAAACTTCCTCACTTATTTTTTAATAATATTTTCTTGCCAGAGAACGCCTTTCATGGCAATGGTATATAATAGTTACGAAACTATAACTTTTAGTGTGAATCTATCGTGCCATCTTTGGAGAGTCATTTGGCAATTAATCCTCGGCATGCCGTTAATAGCATCCAAAAATCTTATTTGTGTTTTAGGCATGTTTTTCTCAACCGACTAAAGTAGAAATTTGACTCTAAACTTCACTTGTAGTCACAAAATGCCATACTAAATGTGATGTATTTATGTCACTGCATTTTTGAGTTATCGCTTTTGCATGTTTCTAAAATTACTAACCAATAATTGTATGCGCGTACCCAAACATCTCCCTCCGCACCCGTATGAGCCGAGAGCCCGTGCGAATGAAGTGATGGAGAGGGATTGATGGAAATTCAGATGGGTTGAATAGCCAACATTCGACCATGATTATAATGACAGATTTGCAGACTATCGACTCTATCTGAAGAATCTGGATGCACGTTGTGATCTGAAATGGTGTTTAATAATAGATTTTACGCTAAGTTATTATTGTTTTGCAAGCTATAAAGCACAAAATCTTCATCATATAATCATATTCACAAAATTAAAATATTTCAAAAAATATTAGCATTTCTGCGATTTTAAATGGAACATTATTCTAAGATAAATGATCTTTCAATGATAGCTTAGTTTAGTGTATTAACGTTCCATTGTAAAGCAACATTAGGGGGACTCTATTTTGGGATGGACCTAGTAATTTCGAAGCGCGGTCAGATGACGAAGAAGACACCTCAGCTGGCTACTCCCTCTCTACAACATGCAACAACAACGGGAGGACTTGCAACAGACCCCCTTACACAATGGTCCTTTGGTGGAATCGGGTCTCGAACTTGAAACCCTACCGCTCACGAGCCAAACCCTTTCCACCAGGCCCCCGCGGCTCCTTCAATGACAGTGAAGCGGCGTATGTGAAAAATCGAAATGAAACGCTTCTTGAAAGTTCTTTGATATTCAGCAATTTAGGCTACCTGAAAATAGACCCGTAAAGTAAACAAATTTTATTTATTATCTTAAAGGAATTAGCTGCAAATGAAATTTAATGGGATTTAATCAATTGCAATCAGAAAATTTTAGAGTTTTAGGGGCCCTAAAAATGCACATTGCTGTTTATTATTATTATTATTATTTTCGTACTTTTTAAATATTCAACAAGTTACTGATTTATTTAAGGCTAATATATTTATTTAAGTAAATATGGGAATTAATTTGGGGATTTAATGCTTTTTCTTTGCTTTTATTTGAAGCAGTTTGGCCAGTATTGGCCCTGGTAAAAAAAGCAATGCAACTTAGTTTTTATTTAATTGTTTATTGTTGCTCGCCTTGCACATTTATATATATTGTTACGGGTAACTGGGCTCGCTTGTGGTGAGTGTATGGAGCGAAAACAATCAGCAAGCCTTATTAGAAAACAACAACGGCATTTATTTGATACGAAGATACTAGCACTAAGACGATGAATATGTGCCACCGAGACGAACACACAGCAGCACACTACAGCAGACTGTAGCCCACAAGTAGAAATCGACTACAGCACAGAAAGCGGCCAGACAGAATCCAGCGGGAGAGGGGATTCTCGGAGTCTCGCTCTACGGTCTCTCCAAACGGCAGAAGTTCTACTGTCTCCTCGATTTAGCTGCCGACGTACTGCTACACTACTGGCTACTCAACACACGACACAGCGCTGCTTCCAGAGTAGATAAGATGACTCGGTACACAACAGAGCTCTACACAACGCGAGCAATCCAACTTTATTTCGCTCTCCTCTCGAAGACTCGTTACTTGTCTACGACTCCGACTTCGCTACCGATTCAATTCACCCGGGAGCTTGAGGCTGCCAAAACCCGCTCAGCACGCAACAGGGCTGATAGTAAAATGGTCTTTCTTACATGATACTATTCGTGATGGGAAGCAAAATTGTAGGTTTGTGAAAATATTATTTAATTAAACTATGTTTATAAATATGGCAATAAATAAATAAACATTATGAAACAAATAGGAACTTGGTCAATGCTATGCTTCAAAGTGCTTATATTATCCTAATATATTATAATATATGAAATGTTAACATTTTTATTTTGCAATAAGGCTAATAGTATTTTTTTAAAATTGATCTGCATGCGGCCTCTCTCAATTGTTGTTGTTGTTCTCTTATTCCACTTCCCAACGAAAGGAGGGGTGCAGCAGCTTCTCAGGCTAGGGACTCCTGAGCAAACGAGGACAGAAGTCTGACTTCTATTTCACACAAGTCACAAACTCTTTTTACGGGGCTGGCTTCTTCATTCATGCATTTCATTCATTCTATTCAACTACTTAATCAACCTGATCAGAAATCCACTTTTGGTTATAGTTAATATCAACAGAGTGCGTAAAAATAATTCATGTGCCCTATGCCATTGCAAGAAAAGAATGATGAGCTTGGATTTAATTTCAAATTCAATCGACCCAATTTATCAGATCTTTTGTTATTTGAAGAATCAAAAGCAGTTTTTAAAGTTCGCAATTAGCTACAATTAAATTGTATTAAATATTTCTAATTTTTGTTATGATAAATAGAAAGGCAAGAAATAAGGTATCATTGCTTATGACTATTTAGAAAAAGCCGTTGTTGCAAGCATAGCGACAAAAACTGGCGGCTGGAACAGAATATTATTTTTTCGTTCCCTATCTTCGGCCGTTTGGTAACTATAAATGAGGTTTGGAAAATGATATCAATTTCTAGCTCTGTCAGGATAAATCACTTTAAAAATTGAAGAAGAGTACTGATGCATTGTCCTTATGGCGCCTTCTAAGATTGGCATCTGTAAAATCTATCCCTCTTTTGGGCGAATGAAATGCTTTTCCTTTGGGTGTAAGTATTTTGAACTCTATGCATTTCATAGCATGAGGGAAACGAATTATACAAAGAGAGAGAGAAGTTATGAATAAAAGGAACTTATGAAAAGAATAATTATTTTACTTACTTTAAAACATAATTAATTCATTAAATGGCATATGTTGTTACTAACGGCACTTGCCATGGACAAGCCCCCTGATGTATCAGTGGATTAAAGCCGAAATAAGCGTCTCTTGTTTGAAGTAGCGCCAAGAGTACGCCAAGAGTTGGCTACACACTAATCACATTCGCTTGGAAAGCTCCTTTTTACAGGGGGGGGGAAGCACCTTCAAACACCTCATAGATAGAGCACAGATGAACAACCATGCCCTAACTGGGACTCGAACGTCAAGATCACAAGGAAGATGCGCTACTTCTGTGTCAGGACGCCGATTTAAATGGCATATAGATGTTGTATCTGTTTCGTTCTCATAACATGTTGTTTAAAACTCTCGAAGTTAATCCGTTTGTTCTGCCATGTATTAAACAAAAATTATGCAAACTTTTGTCGATAGTTGGATCTATTTACAAAACTTTTAATACATATCTTTATTCCAGCACTGCAATCACGTGAATAAAATATTCAAAAAGGTGATGAAAGGGAATGATAGGCTTTTCAAAACCTCCAAAAATATCATTGGACCTTTTTATTTTTTTATTTTTATTATTTTTGAAAAAGTAACTTCGAAACGGATTCAAATCTGTTCTGTTACTGGACAATTTTATGACATACTGACAAGTTCCGTAATCTCAGAAGTCGATGTATTCAAGATACACTATTCAAGAAAAAAGGTGTACTCCCCTACAGAATTTCAGTTATTCATTTATTGTGACAAACTTTTACAAACGAATCGTTGACAAAATCTTACTTCGAGACACTTTGACCTTATCGTAAGCCTGATCTTATTCCATGAGCCTTTCCTTCAAGGAATCTATTAAGAGATTAATATCATTACTGAGATGAAAAATTTATTGGTTATGTTTTTCCAACTTTAATTTTTAACTTTTTTTTTCAATCTCTACTATTCGTTTACACTCTTCCTAATATATTTTTTTCAAATTTTCAGTCGTTTATAACATACATTTTGTTCATCCACTCAAGTTCAAATACCTTTTTTAAAGTGTAGTGAAGGACACTCGTTGTTAATACAGTTTTTTAAATATTAATTCATTCATTAAATTGAAATAATTTTTGATACTTTAAACAGACTTTTGTAAAGAAGATTAAAATCAATAGGCAGTAGTAGCTCAATCGATAAAATACAAGGATTTCAGTATTTTTCGCGTGAAGGTGAGGAATGTAAGTTCAAATCTTGAGAAAATGAATAATTTTTTGATAAATGATTCTATATTAGTTGTAATTATTTAGTAAAAGGTAACTAAAATAAAAAAAAATCTTTGTTGCCTACTGACTTTAATTTTTTAAAATATTAACTGTTTATTTAATAAATTAAAAGTCCATTATGTGAAATATTTGTTTGAGTTTTAAATGACTTGGATTAACGAAATGTCATTCCTCTGAATTGTTGAATTTTAAACTGAAACTTTAGGTTTAAGGACTTTTTTAATCTTTTCCCTGCGCATTAGAAAAAGCTCGCAATGAAGAAATAATATATAAAACAAGAGCTTTGTTACAATGAATCTCGAGGAAACCATTTTAATAGTAATCGCTCGTGTTTCTTCAAATTGAACTTTGTTTAACGAACCTTAAAACTGACAGTGAAACACAATAAATTACTCTGGAAGAACGAAAGAGGAAAAAAAGCCTAAGAGGTCAATGTGATACTTAAACCACAAAAGCAGGCAAATTATCTAGCAGCACTGAAAACAAACTTCGCAATAACCATCCTACATCCCATAAGACCACAACCCTTTAATTTTGAAGAACTAATAACCAAATCTATTATCGATTCTATTAAAAATCACTTATCCTTAATGCTCTTTGAAAAAATTCCCGGGAATATTAATCACTCCAGTATCAAACGTGCCAGCCAAGCGAGTGGCGAACACGACTTTCGGCCAATGAATTGTCTTCTTCGGCCGATAATTCCATTTTATGGGGAGCCTTATGAATTTCAAACAGGGTTTTCGTTAACCTGGGTGGCGGCTTCTTAATTTCACTTTCCCGTCGACCAGGGTTGCCATATTGGCATTCTTACGGCTAAATTAAAGATTTTTAGGGACTTTTTT